>ML100806.1:0-38842 GCA_003697995.1 Taxidea taxus jeffersonii | reverse complement strand
TGCTCGGCAGGGAGCCTGCTTCTCCCTCTGCCTCTGCCTGCCTCTCTGTCTGTCTGTGCTCGCTCGCTCTTTCTCTAACTAATAAATAAATAAAAATCTTAAAAAAAAAAAAAAAAAGGTCTGTATCTTGGAACAGTTGTATAAGGGAGTTTATAATTTATACCATTCAGTTTTTACAGATTAGGATAATAATATGCTTATTTTCTTAAGAAGGATAACTTGTCAGAGACTTAATTTTTCAGAAATTTATAGTTTTACCAATTTTATATTATTAGGGACCAGACAGACTTGACTTAAAGTTTGGCCTCAACACTCATTGTCTTGGTACATTTTTGAGGTTCTATGATCTTCGGTTGTCTTCCTTGTGAAAAGGAAATAAAAATGCCCATGACTCAATTTCGTTACGAGAACTAGTGTAATAATAAGTGCAAATTTTAACTGATTAATTTGTTAAAATGAGAAACAGTGATCCAGTGTTAACTCAGGCCTAGGTACAAGTGGTCTGTTTTATCCTTCCTCTATTAGTTATTTTCCACTTAACAGAGCTGCACTGTGAAATAATTCTTAGTACACTACTGGTCTGTAAGTGACAAACACAGATGTCTCAATAGCTGTTCTTTATCTTTAAGAACAGAGCATGATATCCTGCCAAGCTTTGAAGAAGAAGATATTATTTGACCGATTTCCTTACTGTTTTTGGCAGTATTACAGAACTATATTATCATATGAAAAAACATTGCATAAGTGTTTTCTCTAAGGTACTAGGTAAAATATGGTGTTCAGCATTACAAATTTGTAAAAATATGTTAACAAATAGTCCTATTACAGTGTTTGATTTTTTGTTATTGTTGTTATAAGAAAACTCCTTAGGGGGTGAAGAAAGGAGAATGAAGTAATTTATTATCTTTTCTTATTTGTATAATATTGTATTTTATTGTTCAATAGATGATCAATAAATGTTTATCTACCAAATTTCTATGTACCCTAAACTGTATGACAAGAATAATCCTAATTTAATTTTTAAATAGCTTTATCTTTAGTATTATTTGATACAATAGTATTTTCTTTTTTTTTTTTCCATATATAATTTCACTGTATTTCCACTGTGGATTCCTGGGGATCTATTTAATGCTAACCCTGAGCAGATGTTTGGAGTCTAGGTTGATAGCTTAACAGCTCCTGACATAAGCATGACCTTCATAAAATTAAAGCATGGGTTGACTAATATGGTATAAGTGGCCTTTTATTTAAATCTGAGTTGGAGGAACAGAGTCAATAATCACTGAGTATGAACCAAGTGTAATAACCCAAAGATGATGAGGCGGTATTTGCCCTTTATCAGAATAAGGTTAAAACGGCTGTCAAGGTGACAGACGCTAATCAGTGGAACCTGAACAATTATGCCCAATAATCATTAAATGACGGCAGGGAACTAGACTCCTGGGAAAGCACCAGTGGTTGGCAAAACAAGACCTGCTTTTATCAAGAGAATTGCAGAATTTGGAGCTGAAGGTAGTACTGTACTCAAAGTCAAATTTTAGATGCTGTCTTGTAGCATATTAAGAAGGCATGGTTAAATATGATACTTGTATAAAACTTTCTACAGAAAAAGTATGTACATTAGGAAAGCTAATAATTTCATAGTCCTCTGGAGAAGAATGAATGCACATTATCTTTTAAAATACTTTATAATAGCCACAATACTGACTCTGTAATTTACAGTATATTCTTTTTCGTAAGTTGATCTTTACAACACAAAATCTAGCTAGATAAATTCCATATTTGTTATTTATATTTCTGAGGCATAGTATAAAATGAAAAGCAAAGTACCATATCAGGGCAAAATATGCTATTTTTAATTTCCCTCTAAGAGACTCTTGGAAAAGAAAAACCATCCTGCTTGCTCTGTGATCCCATCATCAAAGATGTGGCAAGATCAAATGACCTGACTATATTTTTGTACAACAGAATAATATGGAATATCCTAAAATGTGAACTGTCATTCTCTGTACAACAGCAGGTTGGAAAGGAAGTTTTCCTTCAAGTGGCTGGGCTGGATTACCTCCTGGAATCTATCACACTAAAGAAGAAGGTGATCTTCCAAGTGTCCATTGGTAGATTTTACCTCTTAATATGCCTGGCATATTATTTTACATGCCTGATTCTTTCAACTGTGATCCTTCTCAGAGTAAATGTCATGAAGGAAAAAATTATCCTATTATATACTGGTACTTCTCTCTTCCTCACATGTATTTGAAAAAAAGCGTATTTTTTTTCAATTTGTGTCAATCTTTGTAGCTATGGTAGAAAGCAAAACAGTTGAAAAAGATGGACATGGAAATAAACTATTAGCTATTCTTGGAATAAATTAGATGCTTTAAATAAGTTATTATGATCATTTTTTTCTCTAGGAAAGAAACAGTATTTTACTAGTGAAATCTGTAGCAAAATAGAATTATTCTCTTTTTTGCCTTTCTGACTTCATGGATTACTTCCTCATCTGGAAGACTGTTTTTACATATTACAAGTTGTCATTAAGTACTTCTGATTTATTGAACAAAATGCATTCATATTTACTAAATATTCTGTGTCTCTATAAAATCTAGATTTTCTGTAAATATTTGTTGTAGTGGCACACCTGATTACATTCTACAGAGTATTATATTCCTCTCTCTGCTTCTTATCCTCATCATAGTCACCTTAGATGAAACCCTATCAGTCAGTAGCTTCCTAACGGGACTCCCAATATCCATGCTTTCTCCACAGCACAACTAGAGTGACTCATTTAAAATGTCAAATATGATTATGTAGTACCCTTTTTAAAACTTCAATACCTTATTATTGCTCTTAGGAAGTAATCCCAAGTATTTAATGTTCTATAAAACTTAACACGTTGAAGTCTTTGTCAAACTAGTTTTTAGTCCCAGGGCCTTTGCATGCACTTTGCCTTCTCTTTAAGGAGAGTTTTCTACTCTGTATCCAGCCCACTACTCTCAGTCTCCTACCCAATTTTTTCAGAGCACTGAATATAATTTCTTGATGGAAGTCATTACTTATCCCCCAGCCTACACCGGATACCGTAACTTTACATACTCCCTGCACGTGGCACATCTCCTTCACTGAACTTAGCACAACTTAAATAATTCTCTGCACAATTATTATTGTTAGCGGCCCACAAAGTTGATGAATATAGGCCTTTGTTCTGTCCATTACTGTGTAACTACCTAGCATATAGTGGTTTTCCAAAGACTATTACTTGAATTAGTGGATTTTTCCTCTCAGCACTGCTTAAGGTTTAGATTAGTAATATATTGCTGCTTACAAATAACCCCCAACCAGTGTCTTAAGACAATAAACATTTATAATATCATAGTTTCTGTGGGTCAGGAATCCAGAACTCTGACCCCTGGCTGAGAGTCTCTCACCGAGGTGGTAGTTAGGGTGCCCACCAGGGTGGTAGTCATCTCAAGACTTTACTATAAATAGATCTATTTCCCAAGCACATATGTATGTTTGTTGGCATTCAGTTCCTCATTCCCTTGGTCTTTAGTCCTCAGTCCCTTGCTGGCTGTTGGCCAGGAGCTGACTTCAGTTCTTTGCCATGTGGGTGCCACCATAGGATACTTCGTAACATTGCAGTGCTTTGGTAGTAGGAGGAAGGGTGAAGAGTCTGAGAAACCATTAGAGCAATCTGAAAGTCAGTTCCTCTTACACCTATACCTCAGAAGGGACTCCCCGTCCCTTTAGCTCCACCCTTTTGCACAAAAGCATGTCACTAGGTCCAGCCACATCTAAAGGGAGGGTATTACACCATGGTGAGAATGCCAAGGGGGGAAACCTTTTAGAAGCTGCCTACCACTGAGCACTCCAACTTGCAAGAAGTACCTCGTACCTCATGAACATAGTTTACCTCCAAGTCAGTATTCCTTTTAAAGTTCTCATGACTGCCCACTTCATCTAGGACTACTGCAAACATATAATGTGTCCTACTAAAATCAGTTTCCTGAAAACAGTACTTGATCCTCCCAGCAAATACAACAATCCCTTGAATGTCAAGAAACAACAATTATTTATTGAGTGCCGGAGTGAATAAATGGAAATAAAAGAATATTGCTTCTCCTAGTTTTTAGATAAGGAGCATGGGAAATCTCTTTCCCATTCTTCAAGTTTAAAAGACTTCTATTTCTGAACACAAAAATTGTGAAGTTGTTACTGCCTCCTCCGTTCAGAGATTTGCAGGGGAGGAAAATGGGATTCCGTCTAGGATGATAGTCAGATTTCACTGCTTTTGTAAAAGAACATACATATCTTATTTTTCCAAACCACTTATCCAAATTCCTCACAGAATGAGGTTTCTTGGGATGATGATTTGTTTACAGGGCTGAGAATCATGCCAGTAAACGACATCCTCAGGTTGGGAAACAGAGTAATATCTGTGAGGCCATGAGGCTTACTCCATAACGATTTTTTAAAAAATTAATCAGTCCTGCAAATCCTCAGCGCTATTCCTCTAAGGGGGGAAAACGCTCAAATTTTGCAAAGCAGTTGCCAATTCTTAAAAGACTAAATTAGCATTAATGAAGAAAACAGTGGGGAAGGAAGCACAACTGCCACCTGGAGGAGACAGATGTGGAGGAAACCGCCGTTGTCCCTGCTCTGTCTTCTGAGAGCACAAGTACCGCATCAGCTGGAGATGAAGATGTGCCTTAGCCTACGGAACTCAGAGAGTGGCAGATCATTTTTTTAAACACTGGGTAATGCACTAAAGAAAGAACCCAAACAGCTGGCATGTTATTAGCTAACTTAAAGTAAAATACACATGTATCATATTAATAGTATATTCCAATGATCATCTCTACAAGACAGTGAAAATAAGGTCATAGAAATGGGATGCTAGAAACATCCCACAGTTTACATGCCTGCTATTTATTTGTTTGGTGACAACAAGAGAATAACAATAATACCTGGCAATTATCATTATATGTGAAATAATGTTTTTAAAATAACATTTGTAAATGCTAGTATTGTTCAATAATAGAAATTGCCTAATACTTTTAATGCACTCTTTGCTAAAACCACTCATGCAAGTACTTATTGATGAGTAGCAACTATGTCATAAGTCAAGGTCACAGTACACATGATGCTGTGTACCAGGCAACCAGTTTGACTGCCTCTTGTCATACTTCCTTTTACCATGTCCTGAAATATACCAAAGTAAATTTTTCAGTGTAGTTAACTCTGGCAGGATAGTAATTGAAATAAATTAGTATATGAATTATTTAGTGTGGTAAAATGTACACTTAGATTTTAGAAAATTTATATTTTTAAGATATTATGAATTTATTCAGAAATGTGTTATTTATTTCTATTTGTTCTTAGCTTGATATATGCCTTTCAATCACTACAGTTTTATATATGAAGGTCCTGTTTTACTTGTTAACTTCTGTCCAGGTGCTTTATGTTATTTTGTTGTTATGCACAGAATACTTTCCACATTTCAATTTTAAGTGTTTATTGCTTATGAGAGCACTTAATATTTAATATTACCTCATTGTCAGTCACTTTTGTGAATTCTAGTAGGTCCTTCTTGCCTCAGAGTATTTTAGGTTTCCTTAAAGTACAACATGTAGTCACCAGGAATAGATGATCTTAATTTTTAAGTGTAAATAAATACATTTATATTGTATATGTTATTATACATTCATGCAAATTTATATTAGACATATACTTCATTTTTTATTGCAATTGGTATAAAAACTATGAGTGCAATAGCAAGAATGCTGATCTAGTTCCTTATATTAACTAAAATAAATTCAGTACCTTTTAGTTTTGAATGATGTTTGTGGGTTTAAAAAGTTTACTTTTCGTCTTTATTATAATTTGTTATAATTTATGATGATATATTAAAGAAATCAGGTAGCTTTTTCCACACTTGGAATGACATATTCTTTAAATTTCATACAGAAATCAGCTGTGAAATCATCTTATTGTATTGTAGTTTTTCTTTTTAAGTGGGGCTCAAACTCATGACCCTGAGATCAAGACCTGGGCTGAGATCAAGTCGGACACTTGACCAACTAAGCCACCCAGGTGTCTCTTTTCTACTGTATTTCTTAATGAAAGATTTTAAATCAACCTTTCAAGTTTTCATGTTTTATTTTACAATTATTCTTGTGTAAATGTTGATATTTTTAGTTCACTAATTATTCAATTACCATATACTTGTAAGTTTGTAAATACTGACTTTTGTCTTTTATTCTATCTTTATCTATGGTTCTATCTACTTAATATTCCCTTAATATTGATATTTTTGTCCTCATTCTTGCTTCCTCAATCTCATTAAGCTTCTAAATGACATTCTCGGCTTTCCAACATCAGTGGTTATTTTATGTTTTCCTGTTTATGCAACTTTAGCTCTTTAAGAAATTTCTACTTTCTATTTTCATTTAAAAAATTAAAATGAGTCCTTAGTTTATTTACTTTTTTCTTTAAATTTGATAAGGAAGTGGATGAAATCTTCACATTTCCTCCTGAATACCATGTTGCTAATCATAGGTGGTTTGCTATGAAGCGTGGTTAACTGATTTCTAGGTAATCTGTAGTATCAGTTTTGATTTTTTTTCTTTTTAATCCCAGGGGTTCTACAGTGATAGAGGCTACTTGAGGGGTGACAGTTGGAGTGTCGGTGCTCCCTATGGAACATGAAATGTTCTGGAAGAAGAAAACCATGTGCCTGAGAGGGAAGGAATTCAACACCTGAGCCACTGGCAGCATCATGGAGCTCAGCGCAGCACCACACACCTCCTGAAGATTCCACAGGAGACAGGCATACATTTTGATTCCTTTTAAGCTACAATTACTATTTCTTCTCATTTTATATAGCTGAACTAACAGAACTACAGATATTAAATACTGAATCCAAAATTAAAATCAAATTCATTAAGCTTTAAATTTGAATGAAAAGCTGGAATGGAAACCTCAGAGTTAATCTAAGCAAGCTTAAATGTATCCCATTACATACGGAAAGCTAAAAGCAAACTGCACAATTATAGAAAACGGATGTAGCTGTTAGCGACTTAGGGTCTACAGACAGTTTGATAATGGTTTTAATCACTGTCCCTTCAGGTTGCATTCACAGAAGTATCATGTCACAAATGTTGGCAGGTAAAGTAAAAATTTGCCTTTACTCTGACATTCGGCTACCACCGAGTAGGTAATGCACAGTTTTCAACTGCATATGTTTATGGGAATATGAAAACACTACAGAATATTTAGAAGAGATCAGTCAAAAAAGTACAGGGATTTAGAGGATAGTAGTATCTCTTCTAATTGAAGATCTATAAAAGATCTTCAATGGGAAGGAAGCATTAGTGAGGATGATTTAGGCTCAGTGCATTAAGGACTAACGGGTGGAATTAAAATCAGTTGTTCTGAGTTTCCGGTAGATCAGTTTGAGTTGAACATAAAAAGGGACTATGCAACAGTCAGCTGAACATGGATAAAATTAATTTTCTCTGGACATAGTGTGTTTCCTGTCACTGGTGGTAACTTAGACCAAATAACCACATGGTGGAGATGTTGTAGAGGGAATTCCAGTGTTAGAAGGCTTGTTGGAATAGAGGACATTTAAGGTTACTTCCAAATTCTGGAATCTTATCAATTAATGGGTCAAATGAAAGAAGAAAAGTTCCAAATTGGTCATTGATGTATTATTCAAATTCTTGTACCCCAAACTTTTTGTCCCTTAGCTTAATTAAGTAAAAAATAAATTCTATACTGAATATATTTGATGTAGAAACTTTTTGTTATGCTGAACACTGGCTTAATTTTTTAAATTATGTATACTTATACATTATATGAACCTGTCATACAAAAGCTCTAGAATCAGCATAAGGAGAGTGCTTTCATTTTATAAATGTATAAAAATACATAAGGCTAAAATGCTATTGAAGATAAATATTACAGAGAACACAATAACCCAAAAATGGGTCAGCACAAACTATCCAATTGATTAGATGCTTGCAGAAAACCACAGCAAATGGCAAAATCAATTCACCAATCAGCTTTGCAGTGTTTTATTCTAAACTAAGCCAGCTGGGCAATTAGGCATATACTCGGTGTTTTTATGTCTTTCATTGAAGAAACCATCATTTTCTTTTGGAAGCAGATGGTTAGGAACTACAGATGGGCCAAAGTTCACTAAGGTTATTCCCCTATGAACAAAGTAAATTGATGTGGCAGAATATGCTATTTTGAATCTTTTGAGTGATTCAAAACTGAGACAGAAGCCTTCATGAGTTGATACTTGGTTACAGGTTTTGTAGCTAGGAAATTACTCAATAATATTTTAATGCTGTGATTCTCCATTGTTATCTATACAATGTTCCACTCAATTTACTTTTTTTCTGGTTTAATAACTTATGCCTCAACTCAAGGAGAATTTCAAATGATTATTATTTTAGATTTTCTTAAAAAACAAGGAAATGAGACTTCATTGCATTTTTTTTTAAACCATCCTTCAGAGCAAATTTGTACTGAGGTCAAATTGTTTAAACTAAGCTATCAAGTAATCTGTGATTCCATATGAATGTTTAAAACAGCCAAGTATCATAGCATTTTAGAATTGAAAATGGAATTAGAGACAATTTATTCTAATTCCTTTATACAAATGAAAGATCTTGTGCCTGAGATTTCAAAGTTCACTCAAGACAGCACTAGGTCTATAAGACAAAAATCTCAGAAGGTCCTCAGGTGATACTGTAATCTTATACAATTTTCCATCCCTACATACGGTAGAAATATTATTAAAGTTTAATTTCACTATAATAAAGAGGGTTAAAACAGTTCAATAGAACCATAGTTCATTGAAGAGAAACTACACCAAGTAACAGAACTTCCATTAAGCCATTAAAAAGGTTTTCCCTTGATCTTGCCAGCAATTATGCTTGGATACCAGTCAATGGAAAGACCATTTTATTGCTTGATAACTTTCTAAATTAAATAATGTTCTAAGATTTTTTTTAAAGATTTTATTTATTTACTTGTTGGAGAGAGAGCGGGAGTGAGCATAGGCAGACAGAGAGGCAGGCAGAGGCAGAGGGAGAAGCAGGCTCCCCGCTGAGCAAGGAGCCCGATGTGGGACTCGATCCCAGGACGCTGGGATCATGACCTGAGCCAAAGGCAGCTGCTTAACCAACTGAGCCACCCAGGCGTCCCTGTTCTAAGATTTTTTTAAAGCCTTCTCTTGATTAGATATTTTTGGTGATTTTTTCTAGCATTCTGTTATCAAAATTTAGTTTTGAGTATGAGAATAAGATAGGATTTATAGGAATATAGAAGCCAAGAACCAGCAACTACTGGGTCACTGCCTTGGACATGTTTAACATCTGAGTCTTAAATATAATTGCATGGCCACAGCCCATACATGTAACAAGAATTCAACTCATGTTTGTGAATGAGTGAAACACTGAATGGATGAAAAGAAAAAAGAATCTGATAGCCTGCCTGGCCCTAGCCAAAAAATATCACATATAAAATCTGTAACTCCCAAGTAGACAAAATGATAAATTCCAAATGGACTAAATGTTTTGAAGTGAAGTGAAATGAAAACATGGAAAAATTATTTTATAAACTTAAATGAAAAAGGTCTTAGGCCTTTCTTCCAATACATAACACAAAACTCAAAGAGCCTTAAACTAAAAGATTGCTATAGTTGACTATACTAAAACAAAAGGACAAAAAGGGAAAAAAAATGTCTTAGTGGTAGGGAAAAGCAAAAGACAAATGAAAATGATTACAAATCTGTGTGGGAAAGGACTGCAAATAGATCACAAAGGCCTAATTTCATTCATGTATAAATAGCTCTTAGGAAAAAATGATGTGGAGAGAAAATGAGAAGGAAGGGAAATACAATGACTCTTAAATGTATAAAAGTATGCTCCATCTCAATCAATAATGAGAAATTTATTTGTAAAATCATACTGAGATTCCCTTTCTCATCTGTAAGACTAAAAAAAATAAAGCCACATTTGACAAAATACTCTTCTAATCAGCTGCGGGGAAATAAGTGGTCTTGTATTTTGCTTTTTGGAAGTGATTGGATGACATCAGTTGAAATTACATTTCAATATTCTCTTTGATCCAGCAAACACTTTATTCTAAAGATTCACTCTTAAGTGTGTAAACTACTATAAAGATTTTTATTGCATTTTTTGTAACAGCAAAAAAAGAGAAAAAATAAATAAATATTCATCAATGGGGATGACTTAAATTATGCTATAATCACACAAATAGCATGAAAATGTGACCAGCAGTGAGTAAAATTTATGTATTCTTATGAAGGAAAAATTTATGAGAACACAAAATAGTCAAGGAGTTAGGGGAAAAGTGTGACAGGACAGCTAGTAAATATGGAAGATTCATACAGATATATATATATATATATATATTGATTTGGAGCTAGACTTTCTGAGTTTATATCCTGGCTCCACCAATTAACAATTTGAATGATGTTATGCAAGATACTGAAACTCTCTGTGACCTACTTGTCTCATTAGTAAAAAGCAGAAATAACAGCACCAATATAGTAAGGATGAAACTCTTCACGTGGTTTTTGGTACATAATAAGAGCTATATAAGTGTTAGTTTCATTATATATTACAATATAAGTAATTTATTATGTATTAATTATATATAACATGACCAGGAATTGGGAAAAATAGTGGAACTCTTACTATAACAAGAAGAATAGATAACAGGAAAAACAATATCAATGGAAGACCACTACACAGGCTCAAATCCTCCTGTCTGATGGACTCTACCTCTGGGCTACTTTACTCTGACCAGCAGATAAGGGGGGATGTTTATGCAGTACTTTAAAACTATTGTCCCACTCGGGCAACATACATTGTCCAACAACTACATCTGAAGAAATTTAATTTTAGCAAAAAATATTTTCAGGGTGGTTTCTAAAAGTTTTTAAAGAAATTTTCCTTATTAATGGTCAATTACACTTCTTTACCAATGGATTTCCATTTCACTGAGTGCCCCTTTCTTCTGGATGATTTTGTTCTCCTTTCTTGAGGTTTCTGAAAAGGTGGTTCCCTAGCTTTAAGCTCACTAAGGCTTTAACTATTGTAGAACCACTGTAGCTCAAGGGAAGTAAAAACTCTTATTTAATATATAATTCCCATTTTCTGTTCAAACTACATCCACAGGTAATGTCATCTGATTGTTTAAACGGTAGTTTAATTCTTGACCTTCAGGTTTTGTCTCTTTCCCTCATTCCCTTTTCCATGGTTAGCTAAAATGTAACTTTATTCTGGATTTTCACTGGTCTTTCTTTATAATTCCCACTTTCTGTAATTATCTTCTGTCTTTTAGTAAGATAACTTGGCCCCAAAGATAACTCATTGCTAAGGTTAGGACAATGTAGTCATGAAAACATAGTCTTTCAGTGTAGGCTGAATAAAAGAGATTTCTTATCCCAGACTTAATACATAGTGATCACACACCGTGGTGCATGCAGTAGTCCTTCCATGTTGAAATAGAAACCTGCTTTTGTATTAGGCACACCAGTCTGTACTGTCACAGATGCAAGACTATTTGCTCCTTTTTTTTTTTTTTTGTACTATTATTAAGTGTCAACTATTTCACAATTAGTTTTATTTAATTGGGAGACTGGAGGGGAGAAAAGTGCCAAAATTTCTGAGTTTGTAGATCCAGAAATTCTTAAATGTAGGTTGGTTTAAATGGTTCATGAAGAAATTTAGTGAAAGGTTGCCCACATATTGCAATTTTGAAAGAACAAGCAGCTAAGTTCACAGTCAACTGAACAAAAATGAGGATTTCAAAGCATCTGAGAACTTTCAAGATGGGAGTGCTGTCATGGGATAACTGAATCGATATTGGAGATGAATCTCATTTGAGCTACTACAAACCTGCTGGACCATTTCCTAAGATATTGTATAAAGCGATTGAAGGTGGCGTGGTCTAATGTTGAACAGTTATACTCTTGCACTCTCTATTACAAAGAATTTTCAGAAAAGTAACAGATAAAAATTTTGTCCTGAGTATATATGGCATGGTTCTCTTGATTTGCTCTTCTACCAGTCTCTCCAGTGGTACCTACTTATTTCCTTTAAAAATGGTTCTGGACTTAAGAAATAGAAAATGTTTCCTATCTAAAAGATAGAAAGTAAAAATAAAGGTAAAAAAATAAGCATTTAATGCTTTCTTATTTCTAAATGAATGCAGACATAGGAGACAATACGTAATGCAAGTCTGAATTAAAGGCTGTAATATTTATATATTTATTTTTAAACATCAAAATATTTTAAGAGCACCACACTCCTTTAAAAAATCCAAGTTTTCTTTGTAAAATATTATTTTGTGCCAGCTGGGAAAAAAGTTTTAGTAATCTATAAATGCTCCCATAGATATCCTTTTCTGATCGATTTCAAATGGAGTTGACCACTTTAAGGATTTACTTTAATTTTTTCTGATAATTTACAGGCTTGTATTTTGGTGGACTGGGTCAAACAGCCCTTTCTATTGCTCAATTTGCCATGGACAAGTGCAGTATTAAAACTGTAGAATGGGTTTTTGGGGGGTCACTGATTTAACTAAAAGGGGTATTAATTCTGGCACATTTAAATTATTTGCCTGTAAATCTAAAGAGCCGGTTGGCTGAGTAGGGGAGAGGGACACTCAGTCACTTTGAAATAGTTAGCATCTAAGTGGCCAACGCACAGACCAGGTATCAAGGAAACTTTTTCTTTAAACCACAAACCTGAGAAGAAAGAAGGGCTGGCTGTTTATATAACTGAAGCCAAAATATACTAGAGCTGTTGTTCAATGGTTCAGTGTAAAAGGAACCCAAGTCAGGGGCTACTGACTCCAGTTCAACAGGAATCCTAGTTGAGCTGGAGGAGAGCTACAGCTTTTGTTTTGCCCTCGTTATTGTTTTGGGTATGACTGGGAGTTTAATGATGTTGGCACAAGGCCTGAAATGCAATTTGCTATTTTTATTACTCTGTCAATATGGTGCATTAAGGTCCTCAATACTCTTCAACAAATGTAAAGGAAAAAAAAAAAAACCCTTTTTATATCAAGTTCTGTAGAAATTAAAACAGAAATGTCTAATGTACATTCCTCAATACCACAGTCTAGATTAAAGCTTCTGAGGTAGTCTAACTTATTAATTTAAAACTATGATGAAAACCTAAACTGTAGAGAGATATATGGTTCCTAGGGTTGCCTCTAGGGAGCCTTTCACACAGAAGCCCTTTCTTCCTTTGTGTCCACAGTATAAAAGTAAAAAGCCAAAGTAGAGGGCAAGGCCTTGTTCTTAACTCATAAAACATTTTCCACTTTGTTCCTGGCTGGAGATACACAAAGTCTAGTTAACCAATAATCAGAGCTCAAATAAAAACAATGAGATAAGAATGAAAAGGGCTGAAATAATTTATAATTTTTATACCATCACCACCACTCCTGGATTCTTAACCTCAATTATAGCACATTAAAAGTAGTAATACACATTAAAAATGAAGATTTAATGCAGTTATTATACTCAAAATCACCCCAACTTTAAAGCATCACAGTTTTTCCAGAAATTTCCTATTCCCCTTTTAATCTCAGAAATTACCAAATTATACCATGCAAAGTGATTTTGCAAATTGCTTGTAATTGAGGCAAATGTGTGGCTTTTGCCCAAACTTTCCACATAATTACCCTAATTATTCACTTGGCTTTTCTATAAAATCCCAGCACAACAGTATTTTAGGTCATGTTTCTTTGTGAAAAAATGTAGTGAAATTTTGGATCTCAAATTAAGTAATATCTCAGATTTTCTTAAACTGGTGTGGTTTACCAATAATTTAAATGCATAATAGTTATGATTTATGGTTACCAAAGGAGTATTATAATTTGGTTATACTGTCTGCCTGGTTATTGTTGCAAAGAATCTGAATTCTCCTTGTCAAAATTCAACTAGAGTTAACCCCTTTCTATATGTTAACCCTAACACTTTACTCTTGTTCATTGAAATTTCAGGTGATTGCATTGTGTTTTGTTTGTGTGTATGTTTGGTTTTCTTTCCTGTTTTTAATTTCCATGTCTGTCTTTGTCTTCAGAGCAGGAGTCAGTAGACTTTTAATTATAAAGGGGTCTGACAGTAAATATTTCATGCTTTGCAGTCTGTAAGTTCTCTGTTGCTACTATACAACCCGATGGTTAGATCACTAAAGCAGCCACAGAGGATCCATAAAACAATGAGTGCAAATGTGGGCCAATAAAACTTTATTTACAAAAACCAGCAGCAGAATGGATTTGCCCCATTGGTCTTGATTCGCTGAAAACTGATTACGCTTTTTTAAACTTTAGGGCAGAGACAGGGATTTATACAACTTGTTTTGCTTTGTTTTAAATCTCCATCACTTACAAAGTACACAAACTATAGTACCTTTTATTGGAGCATAAAGTTATCGATATATATCTATATAAATGCTCTTAATCCACATGAAATAACTTGAATTATTGCCAGATATTAGTATGGATATGGACTATGAATATAATCATAAAAAAGTACATTATTCCACTTGATAGTAAGTAAAATTTTTCCAAATTTAAATTTGTTTTTATTGGAAAACCGGACCTTTGAGAGTGTGGTATGTATTAGAAATATACACCAATATTTGGCTCTTCTCTATTTCTGGATATCCAGAAAGCTTACAATCTCCCACCCATCTGAAGTTAAGCATGGCTTAACTTAACTTAACTTGCCAAATTAAATATAAATATTGTCAGTGGGATGAAATATAAATATTGTCAGTGGGATAATAATAATTCCTGATATGTATTTAATATTACACATAAAACATTAGCAAATTACAAGTATTACCTCTTTATATATCTCACACAAAAACAAATATATATGAAATTCCTGACTGAAGCCTAACATACTATCTGAAAACTCCATCTATTGATATTTTGGACTAGTTTATGTAATGACAATTGTGATACAAAAATAAAAACCATTGTGATAACAAGAATATACAGATGTGTAGTGCTCACTATGCATGATAGCTCTTTTCAGAGCCCTTTTTATATCTAATTATATACTCACAAAGAGCCTGTATGGTAAACATTATTATTAAATCAATTTTACTGAAGAAATAGCCGAAGCACAAATTCCTCAAAGTCACTCACTTAAGAAGTGCTGAGATCAGGTTTGAACACAGCAGCCTCATAACACAGCCCATACTCCCAACCATTAAAATATCTTTGCTCTGTTGTTAAAAACTTTATGTCAGAATCATGGGAATTTGTAACAAAACTCCTGACTGTATCCATTACTATTTGAGATTAAAATGTTGAAAATTAACCTGTATGAATAATCAAAAATTTGGAAGTATAATATTGCTTATGCTGACAATATTTTGACAAAAATAATATTGGAAATAGCTTAATTCAGCAGTAAAGGATTAGCTATATAGTATGCTTATCTCTAAGACTGAATAATATGAAAGCATTAAAATATAGTAGTAAAAGGCTACTGGTGAGGGAAAACTATTCACCATTTACTGAACTGGAGTAAACAGCTTACCAAATAATGTATTCTGTTTGTTTGTTTGTTTGTTTGTTTATTTATTTATTTATTTATTACTGGTGGTGGTGTAATGACAAACATTTAATAATTAGCATTCTGGGAAGATAAAGATTTCCACAATGTAAATACTCACATCCTGGCTGATTTCAAGCTACCTGTGTAAAATATCTGGGAAGCTACCAGATCCAGGAAGAGACAAACACTGAGCTCCAAAAGCCAGTACAAGCTAGTTCGAGCATGCCACCCACTAAATGTTAAGTGTAGGTAATTTCTGGATGGTGGGAATGTAAGTGTGTCATTTCAGGTCCTCTAAGAAGAAATTGCTGAGTTTAAAAGTACAAGGGACTCAGTGAGGAGAAGTCTGTGAAAGATAAAGGGAGAGGGAGCTGGAGAACGCAAGGTGAGAGTCTCCAGACCATGAGGTAGGTCTCCACTTGTGAAAGGAGGCTGGGGATGGAAAGGTTAGTTAGGAAGAGCTTCAGACCCAAGACCTTAATGTAAGTGTGGGGAAATCTCTACTAGGAGATCCCAAGCAAAAGCTGTCCTTTGGGGGAGATCTGTGTCATATAGAAATGCTGATCCCAGGCTCACTCTGCTCAGCCACTGGCTGCAAGAGGCTAGAGGAAGTATGGCCCTACTTGAATGAATGAAATGGAAGATCCAAAAGGGGGCTGCAAATAGAGATATCAATCAACTCTTTGCCCCCATAGCGGTTCTCCTGAAAGTGATCTGAGAGACTCACTTCCATGGCCTCCACAAGAGGTATCTACTTTATCTTATGATCTTTCTATTATTTTTGTTCATATTTCTACAACCTATTGAAGATGGAGAAATATTTTTTAATTCATAATAATTCAAACTGTGTTTAGATTCTCTTCATTCAAGACTGATCATATATCATACATTTTGTAAACTCTCCTCAGAGTGAATCAGAGTGAACCCTGAATCTTCAAAGTTTATAAAGAACTTCCATGGATACTATATTAATATAGTATAATAGTATAATATATTATATGTCACATATGAATATATTTATATTTCCTTGAATAATTTCATTACATGAATAATTACTACTTCAACTATTAACATGAAAAATTTGAAAATAGGGGTGTCTGGGTGGCTCAGTGGGTTAAAGCCTCTGCCTTCGGCTCAGGTCATGATCCCTGGGTCCTGGGATCGAGCCCTGCATCAGGCTCTCTGCTCACTGGGGAGCCTGCTTCCTCCTCTTTCTGCCTGCCTCTCTGCCTACTTGTGAACTCTGTCTATCAAATAAATAAATAAAATCTTTTAAAAAATCTGAAAATAAAAAAATACATGACTCTTCTAGTGCCACACAGCTAATAAAGATGGAGCCAATATTCAAACATAAGAAGATCCTAGATATCTTCAATTTTCCCATATTTTAAAAAATAATAATGACCATACTGGCTTCCAATGGTTTTCCATACATTATTATTGTGATTCCCATATGGATTATGAGAGGCAGCCCTGTGTAATAATTAAGAGCAGGGCCTCTGGAGCCAGGCTGCATGGGTTTGAAGCCTTGCTCTTTGAGTTATTAACTCTGTGACTTTAGGCTAAGTCACAAAATCTCTCTGGGCCTCTGTAGTAACCTCCTTTACATGATGATGATGATGATGACAGTACCTAATTCACAGGGTTGCTGTAAACACCAAATATTTGGAAAACTTGCAAAGCATTTACTCTTGTAAAATAGGTGTAAAGCGTTTTGAAGAACGCCTGGCACATAGTAACTGCATATGAATGTAATAAAAGGTGTTAAATAAAATTATCATCACAGAATACGTAAAAAAAATCTAAATTTAAGAAATATTAAGTAATTTTTCCAAGGTGAAGGAAATGAATACCTTAATTATGGTTTTTAAAAAGAAAAGGTCAGCAAATGCAATGTAGTTAAGTACAAAAAGCCAATGAGCCATGCAACCTTGGCCAAGGCACACTCCCCCCTCTGGACCTTAATTTCCTCATCTGTGCAATGGTGTGTTTATACTAGACAGTTCCCAAGGTTCCTCCTAGGTCTATGGTTTTATGGTTTCTAAGAATTTAATTTGATGTCATTAAACTCTAAGAAAAACCATTTCCGTTCAACATTTTATTTCAGAGGGAAAATCTACAAAATATTTAATACATAATTCCAAAAGACCAAAATCACCAAACATGTATTCAGTTACTATATTGTTAATAATTGTCCACAGTATAAAAAGAAAATTTAGTTTGGGTTAGCATAAAACATTTCATTTTTTAAATATAATTTTTTAATTAAAATGAAGTATATGTATAGTATTTAGCACCTAAGACAAATATGTTTAGAAATTTTCTTTTGTAGTTGAAAATTATTAGAAAGTGCTGGAAATTGCAGCACCTGCAAGAAAACTTTAGGTAGGATAATTCTTGTTGCAGGAGTTTTGGGAATTTTCCTTTGCTATATTTTTGGAGTCAGGCCAAAAGTCGTAGTTAACATACCAATACTGACAAGAGTCACAGCGATAAAAAACATTGCCATCGTTATCTTTAAAATTTGGTATTTGTGCTATAATCCACTAAATTATTTCCTGTATAATTGGTTTAATTGACTAGGGCATGCTACAGGTAGGACTAGTTTTGAATTCATAGCTTGATCATAATAAACAGGAATAACACTGAAGAAATATGAATAACATAGTTTAATAGCCATTAACTGTGGACCAGACATTCCATGTATTCTATCACTAAAATCCCACAAAGGAGGGCACCTGGGTGGTTCAGTGGGTTAAGCGTCTGCCTTTAGCTCAGGTTATGATCTCAGGGTCCCGCATCGAGCTCCCAGTTCAGTGATCTGCTTCTTCCTCTACCCCTCCTGCCTGTCCCCTCCCCAACCCCCTGACCCTGCTCATTCTCTCTCTCACAAAAATAAATAAATATTTTTAAAAAATAAAATAAAATCCCACAGAGCATCTCAGAGATAAGTTTTGTTGTTATCTCCATTTCCCAGAGGAGGATGCCAATGAATCTCAGAAGCCACGTTAAGAGCTACTATTTATTTATAACTTCTTTCTATGCTGTGAAACATTGTGTGGTAAATAAGAACAGGTCCTTTTAGGGATAGCCTGCCAGGTCTGAGATAGGCAAACCAGACTTAGATCAGCATTTCTTTGTGGGGGACCTTTTCTTCAGCCAGAACCCACTCAAATGGAAAAGATATTCCAGAGAATATTTCTCCCTTCTCTACATCCATAACCCAACCCCAACAGCATTCCACAAAGAACACCCTAGCTCCTCACTCTTTAGATGGAGTAACTCCGAAGAGTCTATTGAAGCAGGATTAAGCTCCAAATACATTCAGTAGTGTTGTCTAGATAATGCACACTTAACTGGGTGCCTTCCTTTCTCTGTCTCACTTCACTTACACTCTACTAGGGTTTCCTGCGATTATACCCGATAAATTTCTTGTGCTAGAATCCTCATCTAAAACTGTGCTTCTGGTGGAACCCCAAATGAGACATGAGAAGCAGAAATAAAGCTTAAGTTAAATAACTGAAGGGGGAAAAAAAGTCAAATAGTTGTATTCAATTTGGCACACGTGTTAGAAGTCAAACTCTGGCCATATCTTTCCTGTAGTTTGCAGAATCTAAGCTGATAAACATTATCCTACCTGCTCCCTACCCACTACATTAAGTAAATGTACTACAGCTCTATAAATAGAATAACCAAATCACCATTACAAGATAAAAACCATTCATAATACAGCCTAGATACATTGTGCTAACTTCAAAACAAAGGGAAACATTTAACAGTCCATAAAGTCAGTATTCCTTTGTTGAATCTGGTTGGAATTATTAATTCCAATTAGTTAATGATCAGTATTCTTTATCAAATGTACCTTGTATTCTCATTTGCTGATAAAATCTCAGAAAAACAAAGATATTTCGTTAAATATCATAGAAGACGGCTATATCTTTCCTTATCAAAAGTTATTATGTCACTGATGAAATCGAAAAATAGGATCCACTTTCTTTAAAATGGAATCTCTTTCAAGCCAAAGAGCATGAATACCAAAGGAAATATTAGACCAGAGGATAATACAGTACTCTTGAGATCACTTTTCAGTATTTTCATTAAGATCAAGCTGAGAATTCTGGAGAAGAGCTCTTCTTTTCCTTCCTTGTCAATTCACTGAGTGTCTCAAAAATAAAATACACTTATTCTTGAATATGTGAACACATGTTCACTTTCTACCATAGGTAACTCTGGAAAAAAATTTGAAAAAAATGTAGAAATAATTGAGTAAACACAAAATTTAGAATTTTAATCTCTAAATGTACAAGCCATTCCCTTGAGCTACCCTGTGTTATTTAAATTAGACACACTGATCTCTAAATGGGTTTTATTTCAAAGTACCTGCTATGACTTATGTTATTTCTGCCTTTTTCCTTGACAATTTTATGAAATTATACTGAAATTTCAAACAGTGAAAACATTAAAGAAATCTGTGAACAAATGGATTCTATATGTTTAGATTTGTTTGGATGACTGCTGATGGTGAAGATTCTCCAAAAGTCACATCGAAAAATGCTTGCCAGGCCTCTTTTTTTTTTTTTTTTTTTAAAGACTTTATTTGAGAGAGAACTAGAGAGAAAATAAGCAGGGGGTGGGAAGAGGGAGATGTAGACTCCCTGCTGAGCAGAGAGACCTACACAGGGCTCAATTCCAGGATGCAGGGATAATGACCCAAGCCAAAGGCAGACGACTAGCCGTCCAAGTACCACTGATTTTGTTTTCACATTTTACATGTTCAATTTTTTCCCTTTCAGCTCCTCTCTTCTCTTTTATAAATATGCTTTAAAAATAGTAATAGCAAACACATGTAGCAGTTAGTATTCAAGGCACATACTAAGGTGTGTGTTTTTTTTTAAAGATTTTTATTTATTTGACAGACAGAGATTACAAATAGGCAGAGAGGCAGGCAGAAAGAGAGAGGAAGAAGCAGGCTCCCTGCTGAGCAGAGAGCCGGATGTGGGGCTGGATCCCAGGACCCTGGGATCATGATCTGAGCTGAAGGCAGAGGCTTTAACCCACTGAGCCACCCAGGCGCCCCCACTAAGGTGTTTTATTAACTGATTTAGTTATCACCTCTTGTTCAGCAAAAATTATCTCTGCAGTAATATAATTATTTTATATAGGAGAAAACTAGTGTAAAAAGGTAAGAAATAAAAAGCATTCTATGACATCCAGCAATCCTTAGGACACTGTCTGCCAGATATTAGTGTAGCTAGGAGCCGACCCAGAATTTCAAGTGGAAATTGAAGGAGTTAATTTATAGTAAGCATTACTTCCTGAAGGTAAGTTTATCGGGTCAGAGATTGGAAAATTATGTCTATGAAGCCACCCAAGAAAGAAACTACATAATATTCTCACTGATATATGATACTAAATATAAACAAGTGTTAAGCAACAAAAACTTTCCAAATTCATGATCATTGACGACTATTCTGATTTGGATTAATATTTAACAGTTCTTTTTTAAAAGCAAAAACCTTCATTTGTGTGATCTATTACTGTCATGAGCTTCATTTTTATATATATAAAATGATGATGATTCCAAATAGATTTTTAAAAGGCTGTAGAGGTTTGAATTATATTTTCCAAAATGATCTTAGTGTGATAAAGAGTTATATCAGCAAGTTGGGGTGCCTGGGTGGCTTAGTGGGTTAAAGCCTCTGCCTTGGGCTCAGGTCATGATCCCAGGGTTCTGGGATTGAGCCCCACATCAGGCTCTCTGCTAGGTAGGGAGCCTGCTTCCCCATCTCTCTCTCTCTGCCTGCCTCTCTGCCTGCCTGTGATCTCTCTGTCAAATAAATAAATGAAATCTTAAAAAAAAAAAGGTACATTAGAGATAATAAGAAATCTAGACCTTTGAAACTCATTTTTACAGATGTAATTGGGATATAATAAATTGCACTTATTTATACTCAACAATTTGATAAATTTTCACATAGGTATATACCCATGAAGCATATATGTATATACATCTGTATACTGCCATGAAATCAATATCACATTCAGAATTATGAAATCATAGATCACACGTCTTTGGACTCCACCCATCCCCAAACTTGCCTCAAATGTCACAGAAACATTGAGCTGCTTGTCTTCACTGTGGGTAAGTTTTCAATTTCCTAGAAGTGCACACAAATGGAATCATATACTATGTATACTATTGTTTTAAATAGATTCATCTATTCTGAATAATTTTTAGGATTAAAGCATAATTAGTAGAGATTAATGCTATAGTATGTATCAATGGTATAGTTCTCTTTATCGCTGAGTAAAATTCTATTGTTATGCTATATTATGCTATAATTTGTCTATTCTTCCACCAGTTGAACATTTTTGTTGTTTTGGTTAATAAAAATAAGGCTGCTATGAATTTTTGCCTCCATTTTTTGTGTAGTTATATGCTTTCATTTCATTCGGATAAATACCTAAGAGTAGAATGAAGAGGCTACAAGGTGACCACATGGTTGACTTCATAAGAAAATGCCAAATTGTTTTACAAAGTGGATGTGCAATTTTATATTTCCACCAACAGTTTAGATTTCCACTTCAAAATTTTGATGCTCATTTCCATTTCTGCACAGTATATATGCTTACATGCTATATACATATCGTCTTTGGGGAAGTGTCTGTTCAACTATTTTGTCCTTTTTTTTTTTTTTCGTACAGTAGTTAGTCTGCCTCCGTAATATTGATCTGTAGAATTTTAAAATATATTTTAAATACAAATGCTATGTTAGTAATTTTTTAAAATTTTCTCTACCAGTCCATGGCATTCTTCTATCCCCATTCATTAGCAGTATCTTTTTTTTTTTTTCTTTTTCGGATTTTACTTATTTGTCAGGGAGAGAGCACATAAACCCACACATGAGAGTGAGAGCACAAGCAGGGGGAGCAGAGGGCAGAGGGAGAAGCAGGCTCCCTGCTGAGCAAGGAGTCCCAAGGTGGGATTTGATCCCAGGACCCTGGGACAGTGACCTGAGCTGAAAGCAGAGGCTTAACTGACTGAGCCACACAGGTATCCCAAGAGTATCTTTTGAAGAACAAAATATTTTAATTTAGACGAAGTCTAGCTTATTGATTTTTTTAATAGTTTAGGCTATTTGTGTTGTATTTAGAAAATCCTTGAAAAACCAAAGACCACTCAAATATTCTCCAGTTTAATTCTAGAAACATTATAGTTTTACACTTTACCTTTAGAACTAAAAATCTGTTTTGTGTCATTTTTTCATGACACAATGTATGTAAAAAGTAGGCAGTAAAAGTTGATATGGCTACCCAGCTGTTCCAGTACTATTTGTTATTAAGTTTATTCCCTCTTATGGGTGTTTGTCTATTCATAGACTTCATTATGTTCCAATGATTGACCTCTCTTTATGCCAATAATGTAGTTTTATAATACATGTTGGAATGATCGCTATTTTTTCAGTTGTTTTAGCTGTTATAGGTTCTTTGCACTTTTACATACATTTTAGAAGTAGCTTATCAATTTTTTTAAAGATGTATTTAGTTATTTTAGAGAGACAATGAAAGCAGGGGGAGGGGGAGAGAGAGAGAGAGAAAGAATCCCAAGAAGACTCCCCACAGAGCAGAGTTCCAAACCCCACGCTAGGCTTGATCTCATGAGACCATGATGTGAACCAAAATCAAGAGTCCGATGCTTAACCAACTGAGCCACCCAGGCACCCCAAAATGTTATCAATTTCTACAAACAAAACAAAACACCAAAACTTTCTTAGATTTTGATTTTGAGTAGAATCTACAGATAAATTTGAAGAAACCTATTATCTTAAGTACACTGAATCACTGATTAGTAAATATATATCTTAATTTGCTTTGATATTTTGATTTTTAACTTCTCTTAGCACCACATTTCAAAGGTCACTTTAAACATGTTATACAACTTTGTCTAATTTATCTTCAAATATTTCATATTTTGATGCTATTTTAATTTTCACTTCTGGTTGTTGCTAGTATATAGAAATACTTTTTTTTTTTCCTCTTGGTTTATTGATCATGGATCCAGCGTTCTTGCTATAGTCACTGGTAAGTTCTAGTATCTTTCTCGCAGATCCTATATAGAAAACACACATTTTTTGTGAACAAAAACAAATTTCTTGTTATACAACATGGACACTTCATTTTCTCTCCTTACTGCACTAGTCAGCACATTTAGTGTAATGGTGATTATAAATTACTAAGAGCAGGCATCCTTGCTTTATTTTGCTGATATTTGGAAAAATATCATCCCAACTTACTGATGATGCCCTTTATCTGAGCAGGAAATGAACTTACACTCCTAGTTTATGGGGATTTTTATAAAAAATTAAGAATGGGTATAAGATTTTGTCAGGTATACGTATAACACCTACCTATATAGATCATTTTTTAAAGCCTCATAAAATGATGGTTTACATTGATTAATTTTTATTTTTTTTAATTTTTAAATATTAGCCCAAACTTACACCTAGGAAAGGTAGGATAAATCCCATTTGCTCATGATGTGTTATTCCCTCTTATATATTATTAGTTTTGATTTGCACAAACTTTAAGAATTTTTTGTAAATAAATATATTATTTATTATTTATATCTATGTACATGTGGGATATTTGACTTTCATTTTTTTCACTGAAATGTCTTTGGCTCTTTTATTTGAATAATACTGGTATCAGAATATTCCATAACTTTTCAATGTTCTTAAAAAGTTTGTATAAAAAAATACTTGCATTTACCCCTCCATGCATTTGTGCTATCTTTCATATATTTTACTTCAAATATATTCTAAATACAAATCTATATTACTTTTTTTCCTTAAACAGTTAATTTAAAAGTAGGTGAAGAATCTTTTACATATGTCTTCTGATGCTTTTATTCTTGAGTATTTTTCGATTTCCATTTAATGTTTCCTTTCCGTAAGAAATAATTAAACACTTACTGTAAGTCAGAGATGCTAGAAATGAACAAATTCAGCTTTTCCATCTCTGCAAAAACTCTTTAGCTCACCTTTGTGACCGACAGATTTTTCCTGAATATAGAATTTTAAATTGCATATTGTTTTTTCCATAGTTATTTTTGGGTTTTAGTTTTTCTCACTTGAGCACTTTAAAAATGTTGCTCCACTACCTTGTAGCTTGAACTTTTATAAGCTATAAGGAGTCTGCTATTGGGGAACCTGGGTGGCTCAGTGGGTTAAAGCCTCTGCCTTCAACTCAGATCATGATCCCAAGGTCCTGGGATGGAGCCCCACATCGGGCTCTCTGCTCAGCAGGGAGCCCGCTTCCTCCTCTCTCTCTGCCTGCTTCTCTGCCTACTTGTGATCTTTGTCTGTCAAAAAATAAATAAAATCTTAAAAAAAATACATTAAAAAAAAGAAGTCTGCTGTTATTGTTATCTTTCATCTCTACATAACTCCTTCTCTCTGGATGCTTTCAGAATTTTCTCTGTATCTTTGATTTAAATCCTTGGTATAGTTTTCTTCACTTTATTAATGCTTAAAATTTATTGAGCATCCCTGATCTATGAGTTTATTGTTTTCAACAAATGTGGAAAAATCTCAGCCTTTTTCAAATATCTTTTTTGTTCCTTCATCTTCCTGAATTCCAATTATATTTTAAAATATATATGTGTGTGTATATGTGTGTGTGTGTGTGCGTGTGTGTGTGTGTATATATATATACACACTTTACTCCACTCCCTGAAGACAGCTCATAGTTTGCTGATGCTCTTTTCACTTTTTTTTTTTTTTCAGTGTTTTCCCTTCTGTTTAATTTTGGAATGTTTCTATTGCTATTTCTTCAAGTTAAATCATCTTTCCTTTTGCAGTATATAAATTTTATAAATTTTACTACCACAAAATGTATTTTTCATTTCAGCCACCATACAAGTTGAATTTAGTCTAGTTTTGTATTTTTTTCCACATTTTCCATGTCCTCTCCTTCCAAGCTCAGTCTTTGCGGGAATGTATGGAATATAAGTGAACTGTTTTTGCATCTGAGGCTATTACTTCTATACTGTTTTGGGGTTTTTTGGTCTGTTTCAATTGATATACTTTCTCCCTATCATGAGTTTCATTTTCCTGTTTCTATGCATGCCTGATAATTTGTACAAGGAACCCAGACATACTGAGTCTTACCTTGATCAGTGCTAGATATGTTTGCATTGCTATAAATATTCTCTTCTTAGATATAATTTTTTTGGGAAAAGATTGATGTTTAGAACAATGGTTCCTCAACTGGAGACAATTTCCCCCCCAGGGACTTCAGTCAATTTCTAAAGACATTTTTGGTTATCATAGTCAAGAGAGGCTGCTTACTACTAGAATCTAGTGGAATAGAGGCTAGAGATACCCTTTAACATCTGACAAATCACAAGTCAGTCCCACCTTGAAGAATTACCTGGCACAAAATGTCAAGAGAACCATTATTGAAAAACTGGTTTTGAGAAGCTTGCTTTTAAAGCTTCTTTATACGGGATCAGAACAACCACAATAATGAGACAATGCCCCTAAAAGAACTCTACCTGATTTCTCAACATCATCAGCGTTTTTGAATATGGCTGATGGGGAATACAGATCATTCCTGGTCTGGTGTGAGCTTTAGTGATTGTTCCTCAGTTCCATTCAAATGGCCTTTTCCATCAGCTTCACATTGTTTCCTCACAGCAATGGTCTAAAAGTATTTAGCTGAAGATTCAAAAGGGACCCTCTTCAGATCTCCTGACCCCTCTCTCTCTATGCAGTTCTCTTCCGCTATTTTTTCTTGTGAACTGTTACCTTCTTGCCCTCAAGGTCCCCCAGCTCTAGTTTCTCTACTCAGGAAGAGCATCGTGCTCCATTTGCATTCCATTCCTTAGCTATGGATGGGAAACTCCTCCAGGCAGTAAGCTGGGACAATTTAGGCTCACAACATTCACTTTCCCAGAGATGCCTATTTTGCACTGTCAGTTTTCCTATAACCGAAGAACACAGTTTTATATATTTTGTCAGATTTTTTTCAGTTATGTAAGCAGGAGGGCTAAATTTGGTTCCTGTTACTCAATCTTAATCACAAGTCTCTTGTATTTGATTTTTAGCATAGTATTCAAATTTGAACAATAAGTGTATACTTTCTTAGTGACACAGGACTGGATCCATAATTTTAATAAAGTTTGATGTTGAGGGACGCCCGGGTGGCTCAGTCGGTTAAGCCGCTGCCTTCGGTTCAGGTCATGATCCCAGGTTCCTGGGATCGAGTCTCGCATAGGACTCCTTGTCCAGCAGGGAGCCTGTTTCTCTCTCTCTGCCTCTGCCTGCCACTCTGCCTTCTTGTGCTCTCTCTGACAAATAAATAAAATCTTAAAAAAGAAGAAAAAGGAGAACTCTTCCTTTAAAAAAAAAAGTTCGATGTTGATGATACATATTTTAGAAGAAATGTTTTCTATACATAATTACATTATTCAGAAAATGTTTTCATATAATTATTTTGTTGATATATTTCTGGCACGCAGAATTTTAACAGACTTTTTGTCTCCAATGGCATTTGAATTGTATATACATAATAAGTGATCAGTCTCAAATATACACACAGGAAAGGCAAAGTTGGCTGTTTTATTTAAAATATATCTTTGTTTCTTCTAGTTCCAAACTCATATATTTACCAATTTTTAAAAAATAACGTATAAGCAAAACATAGGCCTTCTTTTGAGCTATAATTTTATACAGGTGTAAAATGTATTGCTGGTTATGAGGTGATAGGAACAGATAAATATGGAAGCAGCAGTTGTGAGTGAGAATTCCTACTCCTATTCAAAATCTTGGACAATGGATTTGTTAGCTACAGTTTGGGGGATATAGAGGGCACGAGAGTGTTGGAACAAGTACACGACTATGACAAAAATGTATAAAAACTTTTATACTTTTACTTAAACTTTTAAGTAAATGAATGAATATAAACAGTACCCAGTGACTGTAGATCTCTATTTTCTTATCTTTAAATACATATGATACTGTTAATAGAAAATATTTAGTGTGCACTTACTTTGTGAAAGGCCCATTGTATGTATTGCTTGGTATGTACAAGATTTCTGCATAGTAGCTGCTATGATTGTTTTCATTTCACAGGTGTAAAAACAGGCACCAAGAAATAATCTTAATTCCAGGAAGAACGAGTAACAAACCACCTTTAGTGCCAGAGTCAAGACTACGTATTCTAATTTCTACTTAATACTCTTTTCAAACAGAAGTAGTAAGAACAAATATTGTATGCTTCTGTCTCCCTTTACCAGTGGAGTACCCTCAATAGGCTTAAGCAAAAGAATATATAGTTCAACAAGCAAATTCCACTAATTTATACTGCAATAAGAGAGTTTAATGGGTATAGATTGGAGACAAAAGAACTGGTTTTGAATCAAAATATTTGTATATGAGTCTTTGCTATGCTGCTAATTATTCACCAAATATTCATTAAGAACTCAATTCTATCATGACCTCTGACAAACAATACAGAACTGTGAATTTTTTGGACATAGATATAAATATATACATAAATATTTTAAAAATTACATATCTATCTATATCCATGTATATCTAGTTATACCTATCTACCTACCTACTTACAGCTAGAGATAAACGCATATATCCTATTTATATGTCAGTAACTTTGATGCCAGCTTAGTTCAAAGTGCTTATTAATCTCTTACCTTAATTCAGTTTAACTGAGAAAATATACTGACCCTTATGAATTAGCATATTGTCTTCTTCAGATAACTAATAGTAGGTCATTCAATTTAACTTAGTTAGGAGGACTGATTTTGTACCATAACATCAATCATGTGAAACTTAGCCAAAATCATCCTTCTTATATTTTTCATGGAAGATAGCTCCAGAAATTGTCCCATGCCCTTTAACTGAAACTTACTCTGAAAGAAGCAGAATGAATCCTACAGAAAATAGGACTCTAGAAATGTAGCTATCTCTTAATTAAAACAACAACTACACGTCTACTACACAACTCAAAATATGAAAAACAACTTTTTTAATACTATTTCTGGAATCACTTTGTCTGTGTTTTGGGAAAATATATTTCAAAATAAGGAAAAACTTACCTGAAGAGATATTATTTCAGTATTTTTTTCTCACAGGTGTAATATGATATACATTACAATATTCTGATATTTTCTAAAGCCACTTTAGAGTGGGACATATGAATACTGTCACATACTGGGTCACCGCAAGCTGAATATATTTTCTAAATCTGTTAGCTATCATGTCAGCAATTCTTAGAAAACAGATCCAAAACAGCAGATGGCTGAGAATTTAGATTCCCTGTACTTAAACTAGTAGTAAAGATGTCAATACTAATCCACAGACCCAACTGAATCTCTGAATTCCTCAACAGAATGTTTCTATATATTGCTTAATTATTTTCCAGACTCGCAGGTTCAAGGTAATCTGACTCTTAACTACTGCATATTAATCTGTCATGGCATATAGCTTATAGGATTTTTCTTTTGTGGATTGACTTACAAAGAAATATTTTTATTAACAGAGTTAAATCTTTTTTTATGTGCCTGATTTTCTGGAATAAAGAAAAACACATATAACTGCACTTAAATCAGTAAAGAATTATAATTTTAGATAAAAGTTATCTGAACAGTAATCATATTCAGTTGACAGAATCAGATTTGACCTCCAACTGAGAAATGAAAGGTTACATTATAATCTATATCTACCAATAGTCACCCCATCCTTTACGATTTCAGTTGTATTTAATATTGTTTAAATAGAGTTATCAATAAATTCTGAAATTAGATTTTGGTGAAAAAGAACTTCAATCGCATTTGCAATATGCATTTATGGAATATTTATCAATATACTGTGATAGATTTGATTTTCATATTGAAGAAAAAACTGAATTCATGAATCTTTCCATTAGAATGATATTAATAAAGATTGATTAATATACATTACATAAACATTGTTTAATCTTAGGAATAAGTTTGAGAATGGCAGACGGATAGCTTATTTTTTATTTAACAAAGAAGAAAAATGTAAGAGAGTTATAAGCACATTTAAAAAGTGTTATATATTTCTGAATATATGCAAGGTTGAATGGTTCTTATAAATAAGGACATCTGAAAAGTATCATCTGGTCATCACTCTCAACAAATATTTATGAATGACCCTCAAAGGATAGGTCACTAAACTATGGGATTTAAAAATATACTTTAGATTGGATTCTTCTACTTGAGATAAATAAGTACATGTGTACATACACACCTGGTCTCAATAATTATGCTTAAAGTCCTTATTACTGATATGGTATTTATCAAAGTCAATAATATTAAGTGACTTAAAATTCTGAAAAGTTTTACAGAATTGAACATTACAATCTGTCAAAATTTTGAAAATTATCACACTTCTATGGTCTTTAACAAATTGATGTAAGACATAGTAAACAATTTTCCAGACTCTGTGATGTATTAATTACTTAATTAATTAAATACAGGATTTTGCTTTCAGAATTCCCTGTGCAATAAATGGATGACACCTATATGAGAACACTGATTGTTTGAGATCACCACCCATATATCATGACAAATCCACAGAGCAATATTGCCTTGAGTTGGATACCACTTGTAATTTACAAATGAAGAAAGAGAGTTGCGGTAAATGAATCAACCAGCCTTAGTCACATAGTGACAGAATCAAGGATTTCTTCTAGCTTTTCTGATTTCAAAGTTCACTCTTTCCACTGTATTTCTCTACATTGTCAGAAGTAAGCATCTATTTGCATTGTGCTGTCAAAATAATTCTATAGAAAAAATACTTTACAAAAAAGTGTCAGCATGTTGGGAAAATAGAAAAACAAGGAAAATAATATCTAGAATAAAGTAAAAAATTATGCAATAAGGCAGCATGATTTTAAATTATTAAATTATGTTAATTATTCCGATTTTGTAAAAACATGTAGCATTTGTGGGCAAGCACCTTCTCAAGTTTGAATCCAGGCTCTGTATCACCTTTTATGAATATATGCATGTATTTGCATTATAAATATAGGACTAGTATAGGTGACAGAGCTCAGCCAACATAAAAAAGACATCTTTAGCCACCAGAGAGATACAAATAATTGAAATGAGTGCCTCAAAGTTCAGAGAACCACTTGCCATTAGAACAGCCTAAAATTAAGCTAGATCACAAAGACAGACATTACCAGTCAGTATGTATTTTTCGAATGGTTGATAAAAAATAAATAATAAAAATAACAAAATGAGTGGGAGCTATAGAGTCTACCAACATCAAGAGAATTTCAGTTACCTTGCTTAGAATAAAAAGTAATTGTAAGCCCTTAATTATAACCTGGATATCAAATTGTATTATCATTAATGTTCCAGTCATCAATTACAATGTGTGGAATCTGTTTCTCCATACCAAGCAATTCTCCAACACCAGCTGGGTACCTATTCTACGTACACAGAGATAGCATCAGATTCCATAGGTTAAAGGCTAAGTCCCACAAAACCATTCCCCTTTACTCTACTTCAGAAGTCAGTTTCAAGTGCAGGTTGTCACCTGTGCCTCTGACCAACCTGCTATAGATCACAGGTTCCAATGACTCCTCCTCATGTTTGACTAATATGCTAGAGCCGCTCACAGAACTCAACATTTTGCCTACTAGATCATGGGTTTAGTATAAAAGAATACAACATGGAACAGCCAGATGGAAAAAATCCATAGGACAAGGCATCGAGAAAAGGAAGGCAGCTTCTCAAAGAGAACTGGGCTTGAGACTTCGGTTCTGTCAATTATGACCTGTGTAACCTAAATATATTTTATTTCTCAGAGACTCAGTTACCTGACCTAAAAAAACAAGATGAACAATAATACTATCTCTTAAATTTGTGTGAAGATTAACTGTAAAACAGGAAGGCACATTTAGGTGGAATAAACATTTAATAAATGTGAAAGGTATTATTTAAATTTTGTCAAACTAATTATATTAGGCACGATATAAAATTGAACTACATAGAACTGGCTGGCTGGTCATGTCCACAGAAGCTAACTATCTCTTTAGTGACAAAATGGCTTTGATTGAGGGCAACTGTCACAAATAACTGGGACACTAAGTATTACAATGGTGAAAAGGATCTTAAAAAGTAACTTTCTTTTTGTATTAATGAGGAAAATTCTTCAAACAGCTAAGATAACTTTTAGTAAGGTCACTGGCTGAGTAAACTGGAGCAAACTATACCGAGTCCAGAACTTCTTCCTTGGGTATGTGCTTGTCAGATACCCTAAGTCAGCCTCTCAGATAGTAACGATTATTGCATTGATCAATGTTTACTTTATCCTAACAAGTTCACAGTTTATTAAAAGACCTATATGTACAAAATAACTTCTTAAGAATACAGGATAAACTCTTGAACAATTTTTAATAGGAACAGAACATTAGTATAAAGAGCACATATTCTGTTTGATCTCTTTCATTCCCCTTTTACTGGCCCCTTCCCATTTGCACTCAATTGAATGGCGGAATATCCAGGTGTTTTGTTGGCTTCCTCAACTTTTAGTGTTCTGTATAAAAATATGGTAGCTCTAAACAAATAAGGGAGCATTTTATCAGCTTAGTAATTTAAAAAATGACTATTTTGAGGCACATTTATAGTCATCTTTTAAAAATACAACAGTATTAAAAACTAATGACTAGGTAACATGGTTTATATGAATCAAGATTTTTATTGGGTTGAACTGAATACATTGATTCTTCTCCTGGCATGTATTTAGTAAAACTTTAATCCTACAGTATGTTAACTCTCCTTCATCAAAAGGCTTAATAATAATGGGCTTAAAATATAAATTACCAAAAGACCTTATCTTTGAAAAGGAGAGAAAAGGTAAGGAAACAGTTTGATACTGTGAATTTGTGTAAGTTACCTGGTATTTTGCAGGCTTGATATAATTTAGAAAAATTACTAATGCTTTCTGGAACAGCAATACTTGACTATAAACTGTTCCTTAAAAATGTATTCTCAAGAGAACTTCTAAAATATTCTGTGACCCTTCTTAAAATGCAGATTCATGGACTCAATGACATAGCACCTGAGTTGGAATCCCCAAGCACGCATTCTTAACAAGTTCCTGTGGTTTTTCTTAAGCATTTTTAAGTTGAAGAACCCCTGGTATTCTGACCCTTTACGAGCTCAAGTTCTTCAAAACATAATGTTCTGTTCCAAAAAGCCTTGAAATGGAGTACAATATATAATCTTCTCACTTAAGAATGTTCACATTAGCTGAACAGACGTCCTCAAATTTTCTGGCTGATGGCATTAAAATAACTTTTCTGTGACTGTACGGAAAATATTTTAAGTACACAATTTTCAGAGGTTTATATTCAAACTGATCTTTGGCTGTGTTAGTAAATACCACCTCCTTGAGTATTTTTGAGTGAACAACTATTTTCTAATTTAGACTGTATTCTACCACTAAAGGTCAATAAATAAAACGCATTGATTTTATTTTATCTCTGACATACATTAATTTATATTCTCAGGTTTTAATTTTACAAACTGTACATAGAATTTATTATATGGCAGGCATTGTTTAGTAAACTATCCACATATCATATCATGTAATCTTTACTGCAATCCTAAGAGTTAGGTGTTATTACCTCTTTCTTTACAGGTGAGGAAACCAAGACAAGGAGAAGCTATATTATGTACCCAGGACCTGCAGTAACCTAAAGTGATGAAACCAGAATTCAAACCCAGGCAGTCCGGCCCAGAGTCTATACTTTTAACTCACACTCTACTGCCTCTGACATGAGATTGATAAATTTCTTTGAGGTCAAAAGTTGGAAGCTTTGATTTTATTGGGCTTTTTGCCTAATTCTTTCCAAGGTCAGTGAGAGAGAGGCCAATTTAAACAAAAAAAATCTGTTTGAACAGTTTTATTAGAAACCAATCCTTTGTGCAAGCTTCTCTAACATAATGTCTTATTTTATTTTGTAGGATTTGCAATTAAAAATTATTTCATCAAAAATTAATATTCCCACAGTACAATGAAGCTTGGCAGTTATTTTCCTCTTGTAAAATTAGTCACTAAACAAAAAGGAATTGCACGGGGTTTTGCTGTGTGTTTGACTTTACTATTTCTATTACAGAAGCTCTTCATCACCATGGGCTCGAATGTTAAGAAAAAAAATTAATATGGTTTATAGCAGTAATCCTCTTAAATGCTTGAGACTTTGCCAGCTTTCAACTAACAAGCCAGGTTATTAACGGTCGCGGTCCTACAACACTCAGGGATTATTGTCTAGGTCTGCTGACGAGGCATTGCTAGTGACCAGTTTGTAAAATGCAATCTGTTATTTTATTTCACAACCTGATCAATGATTAAAACTGCTTGAAGTACAAAAACCTGCCTTCCCAACCAGCTGATGATTTTTGCAATACATAGAATTGAATGGCTCTTTTTATGTGTGATTAAAGGTTCTGATTATTACCTGTGTAAGTTATCTGGCAGCTTTTTTTTTTTTTTTTTTGGCTTTTGGTTTGATCAAGTAAACTTGAAAAGAACATCAAGATTAAAAAAAAAAAAATTAACATTACCTTTAACTAAAAAAATGACAGCTCTGTCAGGAGACTGTCTCCCCTCACCTGATTCTTAATATGGAATTTCTGACAAGTATACAGATTTGCCTTAATTATTTATTCATTTCATTGAAACCATCTTCATCTGCTTTAAATTTCTAATAAGTCTATTTAAATAAAGAGAATCCTATTTGAATGTTGATTTTATACTTTAAAAATCATGAAGGTGTCTGTATTTATACAGAAGTGGTATGATGCAATGGTAATGGTTCTATCAGTAAATGGCCAAAGTAAAAATGCTAATTACATTAATGACATGATAACACTTCAACCCAAGTTAGTATAAAATAGCTACAGATATCAGTAGATTAAACAACAATAAAATACCATTACTGTTGCTAGAAAATGTGGAAGATGTAATCTGAAAACAGAAAAAGGAAAAAAAATTCTTATTTCTACACCTTTTTCACTGAGTAAGTTTGGTCAAATACGACCAATTCCTTTAATATAGTAAACAGGGCAGTTGTCTTGTTCCCTGTGTTCAGGGCCTGGCTTCATATTTTGACATCCTTTTATTTTTTTTGTTTAGCCTGACTGAGTTTATTTTACTATTGCATTAAAATCCCCATAGCTCTAGGTCTGATCTAAAGAACAGCCTACCTCCCCACCCCGCCCTCCATGGGCATCTAGATTATGTCTTTGGAGATCAGCATCTGTAATTATCAAAATTCATGCTGAATTTCTCTACTGCCCCTTATGCCTGGCAAAACCCACTCCATTTTTTCTGCTAAAGTATGTTTTTTTTTGTTTTTAAGATAGACAGAGGAAGGAGTGCACATGTATGCACTGGGGGCAGGAGGAGGAGGGGAGCAGAAGAGAGAATCTTAAGCAGATTTTGCAGCCCAGTGCAGAGCCACATGCAGGGCTGGATCTCACCACCCTGAGATCATGACCTGAGCTGAAATCAAAACTTGACACTTAACCCACTGAGCTACCCAGGTGCCCCAGACTGAAGTATATTTGTTGAAAGTATGAAGTATTTGCATTTAAACACAGTGTAACCTATCTGAAATGCAGTGGAGGGAGACTCTGGATATGGTAGACATTTTATTTCCAGGTTAGTTCTAAGTATTTTTCTTTCTTTCTTTTTTTTTTAGTAACAGTGGGACAGAGGCAGGTAGGATGCTTTTTTCCCCTCCCACACAAAGAGAGAGATGCAGGTAAATACTTAGACTAGCATTATATGTGGGAGAATAAAAGTCAAGTCAAAAGGTTTTCAAAAGGCTAGGAAGTTACTCCTACCTAGATTTTCATTCATAAGTCTTGGTGAAAATAATGATATCCTACAAGAGTCCTCTATGTAACTCCAAATTCCACTTTGATGAGAAAGCTGATAGAGGACTACTTTTTTTCCACCTTGTTTAATTGTTTAGATTTCTGGAAATGGAATTAAAATTTTGAAATAATTTTCCTTTGGAATTTTAAGGTATCATGTGTTCCAAATTTCTTAGATGCTAATGAGCAACCCAATACCATTATATGTATTAAAATAAATAAAGCTTTTGCCCATCTCAAAGCTCTTATGAACTCATCAATAAACATGACATTCAGATATTATAAGATAGTATGTCTTCATGTTTTATCCTCTAGTAATTTTGAGGGGAACTCACTGAGCCCTTGCACTCTGCAAATCCAGGCAGAATTTTTTTTTTAAGCATTAAATCTCAAGGGTCTAGGTAATGATAGCTCTCAATAAGTAATTTTTGCCCCTACTACAATTTATTTCATCCCATGTAGTGCTTAAATTATAATCATACAGAAGAAACTCTAACTACTGATCCAGGGCAATAAGTTTACATTTTGATCCCTTTTAATATGCAAATCTCCCTAAGAAAGTTTTTATCAATAATTTATATGACAGTGTGAGAAAGTTTCAAGTATGTCTTAAAGAATTTTATGTAGGGAGATAATAAGAATTCAGAACTAAATTAAAGTGAGAAGTTTCTACAAAAAAAGGAAGAATTAAAGAAAAAAAAAATTAAAGGCAGCCTCCAGAGTTGTGAAGTCAGATGTATTATCTTTTACCATTTGGTCGGAGTTAAGAACTTGGCTTCCTACAACCTCCATGATATTTTTCAATTGGTAAATATAGAGTAATTTGTTACAGATATAGCCACTGGCCAAAACTGACACTTTATAGATTCGTTTATGAATTCAGATAACCTTTTTCTTTCTTTTTATTCAAAAGAAGTTTAAATCTACATATAAAGTTTCAAGTGTTTGGGCCAATAATATATCCCCAAAGGTTTGGGACCTTTGTAGTGATGGGTTAAAAATGGAAGAGTAGGATCTGAATCCTTATTTGTGAAAGACTGGTATCTTCCAAGTCTATGCAAACGTACATAGCATGTGTGAAGATGAAACACAGCATAAGAATGTATTCATGTATTATTTATATGGATAATTTGAGAATATAGGATGCAAGTGAATTTTTGTAGAATACAGAAAATACATTCTTTCATATCCTATAATTAATTATAACTATATATATATAAAGTGTATCATCCCCCAAATTAAAATATTATAACAATATAAAAGTATTGGACTCTTTTTGCACCTTACTCTTCAAAGCTCAAGGAATTTTCACGTTGATTATCTCATTTGTTTACCCAATACTCCTGTGAGGTGGGAGCATGTTATCAAACTGTGACATCTTTTTCAGAGATAGTATTTTTTGAGGCTTTACTTTCAGCTACAGTATGGCTCATTCAATGACAGAAGGCAATTTTAGAGGAAACTGTAGATACACCACTGTGGATACCATCTGCTAAAAAATATTCTCTACAACATATTCATCAGCATTATCTACTATATTACTTGGTTGCAGAGTTCTTTTTTAAAAGTTTCTTACCACACAATTATATAACAACTTCCTCTGAGTCCCCCAAAAATTGAACAAACTGGATTAAGCCTGTGAATAGTAACAATAAAATTGGTAATAGGAGTGATAAAAGTGGGAAAATTCAATATAGTTCTTGATATTCAGAAGGATTTTTATGAAATGCATGGATTTTCATACACTGCACTAAAGAATGGAGTCTTTGTTCTTTGTTTTCCAGATGGAAAAGAAAAGAAAACTGAAAGCTTTGCAAGATCTTTCAGTGAGACGCTTCTGACAAGTGATCAAATCATTGAACAGTTCTTCCTGAAAAATAATGTTCAGAAGTAGTCTAAGTATACGCCCTGTGACAGCATGAACATCCTTTTCTCTGTGTTGACATTCATTCTAATAATAGAAAATGTAGACAGACTGACACCCCCACCAAACCAAAAAAGACTGTGACTTCATGTCTCTGATAGAAAATTCTTATTAATGGAAATATTCTCAATGTTTAAATGGTTTTGAAACTGCCTTTTTACTTTTGATTATGTTACCAAAACATTAGGAATGTGGCAGATAAAAACACAATGTAGCTTAAGAAATAATGGTCTTATTCAATAAATTACAAATGTTACCTAGTAAGATGATGGCCTCTCACATTATAGCATGACATTGATACATTTTAAAAAATAAATACATAAGCCGTTTTTCAGTGTTTCTATAAAGAAAGGTACTTTAAAAGTGATTAATTTATTAATAAGGAAATTTTCAGGCACAATAAAGTAAAAGAATGTTATAAAGACTTTTCCTGTATCCGTCACCTAATACTAACCTAAGTTCATCTAGATCCTATTCACTTAACCACCTGGCAAGGAACACAGATTATATTAAAGCAAGTGCCAAACATCATATAATTTATCAGTAAATATTTTATATGTAGCTCCACAATTCCAGATTTTTAAGTATTAACAATTTTTTACTATGGTCAACTACTGAGTTAGTATCTCAGATTTCCTAAATTACCTACTTTTCTAATTGTTTGTTCTTAATAAATCTATATAATCAATTAATATCCTTACCTGACATCACTTTTAATGTGTAAATCTACCCTCCATTCCTCTTTCTATTCCTTGCAATTTGTTTTTTTAAAAGTAGCTTGTCCATTGTCAGGTCACTGACTTTTTTCATTGCATAGCTGTGGTTATTTTCAATTTTCCCTCTAACCCTTTTATTTCTTCTGTATTGATAGTGAGCTAATTAAATATATGACTTCTGTTTGATTACATTCAGATTTGATTTTTTTTATAAGAATCCTAGTTTTAACACTCCAACTGTTTGTAAGAAAGTATAAATGTAAGAATATAGACTTCATGACTCATGAAATATGCATTGGTTTCAGTTCTACTAATTACTAGTTTTAATGTTTGGAGCTGGAAAATTATATATCTGTGACTCAGTTTCCACAAATGCCTTCTTTCACTGTCTAAGTTCCATTTGCCATTACTGAAACAACTTCATTACTTTTGATTATTTTTAATTTTATTATTTTGATTATTTTTATTATTTTATTATTATTGAGATGACTTTTTCTCTGTAACTTTTCTAATAGGATGGGAGGAATAACTCAATTTTAAAACTACTGGCAGGGAAGCTTTTATACAATCTTTGGCTATATGATAACAGTCATTGTTACAGAGGTAGGGGGTATTGTTAAAAAGTTTTTTTTTTT
>ML100803.1:91551-121037 GCA_003697995.1 Taxidea taxus jeffersonii | reverse complement strand
CTCAACGTGAGAAAGGAATCCATCAAAATCCTTGAGGAGAACACAGGCAGCAACCTCTTCGACCTCAGCCGCAGCAACTTCTTCCTAGGAACAATGCCAAAGGCAAGGGAAGCAAGGGAAAAAATGAGCTATTGGGACTTCATCAAGATCAAAAGCTTTTGCACAGCAAAGGAAACAGTCAACAAACCAAAAGACAACTGACAGAGTGGGAAAAGATATTTGCAAATGACATATCAGATAAAGGGCTAGTATCTAAAATCTACAAAGAGCTTAGCAAACTCAACACCCAAAGAACAAATAATCCAATCAAGAAATGGGCAGAGGACATGAACAGACATTTCTGCAAAGAAGACATCCAGATGGCCAACAGACACATGAAAAGTGCTCCACATCACTGGGCATCAGGGAAATACAAATCAAAACCACAATGAGATACCACCTCACACCAGTCAGAATGGCTAAAATGAACAAGTCAGGAAATGACAGATGCTGGCGAGGATGTGGAGAAAGGGGAACCCTCCTACACTGTTGGTGGGAATGCAAGCTGGTGCAACCCCTCTGGAAAACAGCATGGAGGTTCCTTAAAAAATTGAAAATAGAGCTACCTTATGACCCAGCAATTGCACTACTGGGTATTTATCCTAAAGATACAAACGTAGTGATCCAAAGGGGCACGTGTACCCGAATGTTTATAGCAGCAATGTCCACAATAGCCAAGTTATGGAAAGAACCTAGATGTCCATCAACAGATGAATGGATAAAGAAGAGGTGGTATATATATACGATGGAATACTATGCAGCCATCAAAAGAAATGAAATCTTACCATTTGCGACGACATGGATGGAACTAGAGCGTATTATGCTTAGCGAAATAAGTCAACTGGAGAAAGGCAACTACCACATGATCTCCCTGATATGAGGAAGTGGAGATGCAACGGGGGTGGGAGTTAAGGTGGTAGGAAAAGTAAAAATGAAAGAAGATGGGATCGGGAGGGAGAAAAACCAAAAGAGACTTTTAATGTCATAAAACAAACTGAGGGGGGTGGGGGGAAGAGGGGTTGGGTGAGGGTGGTGGGGTTACATCATATGTTTAAATAATGCTTAAATAAAGTAAAAAAAAAAATCTACCTAGGACTTTTTCAGGGATGAGCAAAAGAAAAACAGACAGAAGGTCAATTTATTTAAAAACTGCAGCGAAGTGTAACAGAATACTTAAGTAATTTCATAAATATGGAACCCCAACTTCCTTCACAAAAAAAAAAATAGATCAACTAGTGGTCTGCTTAAATATTTTATTTAAACATGAAACAATCAGAGAAAGTTTTAGGACATCAGTGCAAAACATACCAAATCAATCACCAGACAATATGAAAAATTCCAGGACTGTATCTATATTGTTTTGATTATTTTTAAATAAAAAAATATATTTTTAAAGATGTTTACATTAGAGATTAATTATGAAATCAACAAAACTATCTTTTTTTTAAAAGAAAACATGTAATGTATTATTAGTCTCATGGGTACAGGTCTGTGAATCACCAGGTTTACACACTTCACAGCACTCACCATAGCACATACCCTCCCCAATGTTCATAACCCCACCATCCTTTCCCTACCCCTCTCCCCCACTCCCACAACCCTCAGTTTGTTTTCTGAGATTAAGAGTCTCTTATGGGGGACGCCTGGGTGGCTCAGTTGATTAAGCAGCTGCCTTCAGCTCAGGTCATGATCCCAGCGTCCTGGGATCGAGTCCCACATCGCGTTCCTTGCTTGGCAGGGAGCCTGCTTCTCCCTCTACCTCTGCCTGCCACTCTGTCTGCCTGTGCTCCCTCTCTCTCTCTCTCTCTCTAACAAATAAATAAATAAAATCTTTAAAAAAAAAAAAAAGAGTCTCTTATGGTTTGTCTCCCTCCCAATCCCATCTTGTTTCATTTATTCTTTTCCTAACCCCCAAACCCCCAACATTGTATCTCCACTTCCTCATATCAAGGACATCATATGATAGTTGTCCTTCTCTGATTGACTTATTTTGCTAAGCATAATACCCTCTAGTTCCATCCACGTGGTCGCAAATGGCAAGATTTCATTTCTTTTGATGTCTGCATAGTATTCCATTGTATATATATACCACATCTTATCCCTTCATCTGTTGATGGACATCTAGGTTCTTTCCATAGTTTGGCTATTGTGGACATTGCTGCTATAAACATTCGGGTGCACATGCCCCTTCGGATCACTACGTTTGTATCTTTAGGGTAAATACCCAGTAGTACAATTGCTGGGTTGTGGGGTAGCTCTATTTTCAACTTTTTGAGTTGCACCAGCTTGCATTCCCACCAACAGAGTAGGAGGGTTCCCCTTTCTCCGCATCCTTGCCAGCATCTCAACAAAACTATCTTGATCATACCATCTCTCACAGGTCATTCTGCAGCATTTGTAAAATCATAAGGTAGCGAGGAAACAGTATTGACCCTGATTTTGGCTTAATAAGACAACATAGATATTTTGTCAATTGATAGAAATTTATTTTTTTTTAATTTGTATTTATTTATTTGACAGGCAGAGATCACAAGTAGGCAGAGAGAGAGGAAGGGAAGCAGGCTCCCTGCCAAGCGGAGAGCTCGATGTGAGGCTTGATCCCAGGACCCTGGGATCATGACCTGAGCCGAAGGCAGAGGCTTTAACCCACTTAGCCACCTAGGCACCACTCAACTGACAGAAATTTAAAATAAGATAAAATACTAAGTAAATAAAATAAACCTTGCAAGAGTCCATTGATTATGCATATCTCTGGGTTTCTATGCTTTCATCTAATTGGGGGTTTCTTTTGTTCCTTAGATGGCTTTCTTCAGATATAGCTTAAAAGGAACTCTTCTGTGACATCCCGAAAGCCCTTCCCAGGATTGGGTTAGTTGTCACTCCTATGTATTCCTTTAGAAATCTGTGCTCGCACATATCAGAGCAGTCATCTAATTGAATGGTACCCATTTTTCTGATCAATCATAAGATTCTTGACACCAGTTTCTGTTCACCAAGAGAGTCCCAAAGTCAAGAAGAATCGTTAATACTTAGTTGGTGCTTTTGAAAAATCTGTTAATCAAATAAAGTAAATTAAAAACAATTATATCTTCACATGTGTTTTAAAGTGATAGAAATAGTGATAAGAAGCTTTTTACAGATCTGACAGTATAAATGTCATTATATATTGTATATATATAATATATAATATACATTACATATTATATAAATGGCATTATATATATATATATATTATAAATGGTAATCCAATATATTGCATGGTACTTTGCAGTGTACAAAAACAGATGTAAAATAGGATGTTTGAAGTAAAAATGGGCTATTCTTGATTGTTTTAAAAATATAATTGTACACTGATACATTTAACATGGATGTTTTTGCTTCCTTAATATAAATCATTTTAAATGAAGATGCAAATCGTAAGTGTCCACCATACATCTTCCTAAATAGTAGAAATAGATGACATACTTATTTTTATACAATTATAATTGTCATAGCTTTGATTTAATATAGATTCCTTTAAACACGTGTTATACAATACCTTCTTAAGAATCTATTTTTTCTAGGGGTGCCTGGTTGGCTCAGTGGGTTAAGCCTTTGGCTCAGGTCATGATCTCAGGGTCCTGGGACTGAGCCCTGTATCGGGCACTCTGCTGAGCAGGGAGCCCTCTTCCCCCTCTCTCTGGCTACTTGTGATCTCTCTCTCTCTGTGTCAAATAAATAAATAAAATCTTTTAAAAAAAGAATCTATTATTTCTAGAATTGCATTAATTATAATAGTCCCAGTACATAATCTATGTTCTAGGTCTATAATTTGTCAAAAATTAAACTAGAATTTACTATCATTATTAAACTGGGCAATAAGTGGTTATTAAGACAAAAAAAGCAGTCAGATGGGTGAGTCTGTTACAAATGCTGGGTCAGTCAGACAAACTTAAAGGAAACTAAGGAAGGATCCAGCCCCATCCTTTTATAGATACCATCCTTGAGAATAGAAAATTGTATTATGCTCAATGTGAAAACTACTACCCTAATCACATTTCCCATCACATTGCAGACACTCATTTCATACGTGTCAAAATAACTCATATAAATTAAATTCATTAATTTCCTAAAGGTCTCAGGTGGAATGTGGTATGATTGATTGCTGGTCCAACCTGTTTTAGCATCCTGTTCTTGCCTTTGAAGTGAGCCTCCTTCCAAAGAATGAAGAAAAGATGGAACAGGAATGAGCAAATTACAGCTAATTTTCAAAAGAAATACCATTAACTAAAGCCAAGAAACTAACCAAAAGGAGCTCCTACACCTGTTAGACATGATTAACATGCGGCAATCACTAATGTTACTGTTCTAGAGGCCCCCCCCGGGCAGAAATAGAAACCTACAGAAAGAAATAGACTATCTGAATTTGAGAATGAAAGGCTACCCTTATGTAAAAAATGTTTCATCATACTAACTCTAAGCTAAGAAACCTAAGAATGATTCAGTTACTTCAGGAAATCTAAAATAGTCCCTAAGGGAAATACAATCTCAGATTATCTTTTTACTGTCTATTTAAGTCTCTAACAAACATATTCTACATTAAATTTCATGATATCTGGCATCCTAAAGGATGAAATAATCCTTAGTTTGGCCTATTTAAATAACTCACTATGACATGGAAAAGACATGCATTCATCTTCCTTGCTTTACATGTTTTGAGGGGAAAAATACATTTTAATGTGATAAATAAAGTACCATACCTCTTCTTCTTTTTTTTTTTTTTAAGATTTTATTTATTTATTCTACAGACAGAGATCACAAGGAGGCAGAGAGAGAGGAGGAAGCAGGCTCTCCAAGGAGCAGAGAGCCCTATGGAGGGCTCTATCCCAGGACTCTGGGATCATGACCTGAGCGGAAGGCAGAGGCTTTAACCCACTGAGCCACCCAGGCGCCCCTACCATACCTCTTCTTAAGATATTTTCACTAAGGATACATCCTTATTTCTTTTTCAATTGGTATAACCTTTAGCCCAAACCAGCTTATTTCCTTGTTTTCCAAAACGGATGCTCTGTGCTCTCTTTCTCTCTTAGTGCCTTTTGTTTTCCAGCTTTCTGCCATTGGAAATGCTGAAATGCCCCCTCTGGTTTTTTAATTTCTCTACATTTCTTCAAGTTTTGCAAAAAAAACAATACTGTAAACTTTTCTGACTCTGTGTATGACTATTTCTTCTGACCTATTATAAGGCGCCCTATGCATTGCTAAACAGCACTGCCTTGCGCAGAACTTTCCGATAAATCCATGGGACTTATGGGAAAAGTAAGGTTGGGACAAAATACTAAAAAACTTCCTCAGTGATACAAACACAATGAAAGATAAGACTAATAGATGGCAGCACAGTTTTACCAATGTTAGATGATTAAGTGCTAGATAAATACTAGAAAGGCACTTTGTCTTGAAAAAGACCCAGTATGGACTGGGCATTGGATGGGTGTGGTGAAGGGGTGAAAGGAAAATTTTATGAAACAGGCTCCGAACTGAAGCAGTTCTTAGCAGGTGTCTGAGGGGGGCACACGCGTGTGTGCGTGTGTGCATGTGTGTGTGTGTGCATGTGTGTGTGTTTTCTGTGAATTTTGTATATTCCCACATGTCTTGATTCAGGTAACCTGGTGGAGTTTTCAGCATTCACCTGGTATTTTTCATGAACAGAGTAACACATAAGAAAACATGGAATTTGCATTATGCTCAAATCATCCCTAATATATCAATCATGCTAGGACAAAACCATGTTTTTTTTAAAACACGTCATATCTGAACTTTACACTCAGAAACATCATTTGAAACTCCTGTTATATTTCTTAAGCACATACTTTATTTCCCCTGGTAGACTATATAGACCTAGAAGATAATTTATTTATCTTTCATAATTTCATTTCCTATGGCCTCTAGATTTTTAGGTAACTACATAGGTTCCTTTAAGCAAAGTTGCTTACCTTTGTTCCGTGAGCCATAATCTGGGTTGTAATAATTTCTTACTTTATACTTAATTATTCCTAAAATAATTACTAAACTAAATATTTCTAGATAAATAAATGAAAATGACAAATCCTATCTATATGAATCTACTTTGCGGGGGGGGGGTAAAAACATAAAAAAGCAGAGAGAATCCAAATAAAGTTATTATATAAATTCCCAAATTTCTTCACCTTAGATATCTCAGAACACATAGGTAAAGATGCCTTTTATAGGGGCGCCTGGGTGGCTCAGTGGTGTAGGCCTCTGCCTTCAGCTCGGGTCATAACCTCAGGTTCCTGGTATCGAGCCCCACATCAGGCCCTCTGCTCGGCAGGGAGCCTGCTTCCCCCCTCTCTGTCTGCCTCTCTGCCTACTTGTGATCTCTCTCTCTGTCAAATAAATAAATAAAATCTTAAAAAAATAAAGCTGTCTTTTATATTCCACTTTGACCTCCTTTTGCTCATTCTGATTCTAAGGATCTTCTTCAATAAAACTTGTGCTGCCTTTATCCCAAACCATTTGCTTGTGTCACTTCCTTAGACTAAATGCTTGCTAAAAATTGAAAAAAAAAAAAAAAAGTCTTAATCTAGCTTGAAATCAAGTCAAACTTTATTTTCTCTAAAACTTCTTTTGTGGACCAAGTTCCTGAGGAGGTTTGTTATCTTCCAACATAGGATTCTAGGTTTTTACAACCTGTGGATCTCATCTCCCTCTATTTTCTTGGTAGGCCTGATTATTATTTTAATAACTTAAAATGATATACCATTTAATTTCCTCTTAAAATTTTACTTTATGTGAACTTTACTTGAATAATGTGAGTTATAGTGGTTCTGTTCTAGAAAACAGTGAAAACTAAAAAAATTCACTAGGAAGAATATTTTTTAATAAAATTGACTTTTGTGTAATAATGTAATAACATGTAGATGATTTCTAACATTCTGCTTTTATCTGAGCTCTAAAGAACTTGTTATTAATATGATTGAACTAATTGGTTTGAGAAAAGAGTATGAGAAAGCAAAAAGATTAATGTATTTTTTGAAGATTTTTGACAGAGAGAAAGATCACAAGTAAGCAGAGAGGCAGGCAGAGAGATATAGGGAGGTGGACTCCCTGCTGAGCAGAGAGCCCAATACAGGACTAGATCCCAAGACCCTGAGATCATGACCTGAACTGAAGGCAGAGGCTGAACCCACTGAGCCACCCAGGCACCCCAAAAATTAATTTTTTGAGGATTTATTGAAGTACAAGCATAGGGTAAATGATCAATTACATGTAAGTGCTCAATTAATTTTCCCCCAAATCTTTGAAGGTAGGAATTTCTGTCTACAGTTTATAAAAATATGTTTTATAAATAAGATTTTTTAAGGGACTTTACTTTCCAAACATAAGCTTGTGTCAAGGATCAGGTGGATTTGGGGTGGAGAGGAAGGAGGAAACCCACCTAGTTCTCTGCTGTCCCATGGGTGTGTCAGCTAAAAACATATTCTTATAAACACATTACCTGGTTTCTTCGACAATGGTTGATATAATTATAAAACATGAATGCTTATATTCTTTTTGACATTAGGTATAGCTCATAAATCTTCATAAATGAAGCCTCCTGATAAATCTATAGAATTTGCAAAGTTATCTTCTTAAAACAACAATGCTGGATTGTTTGATGAGCTGTGAACATTCATTTTCACATGAGGAACTGCATCAGTCAACAAAAGCATCCACGTATCAAGATACCTTAGGTTTGCAAGAAGTGATCATTATTTACATTTCTAAGTATTCAGCTTCTTTGAAAGTGCCTGACAAGCCAAATAAGGCAGCTATTCCTCATGCAGGAGAGTATGCTGGCATGGCTTTTGTTCTCTCAATTGCAAAAGATAAATGGAAAAAAAGAAGAATTCTTGAAAGCTTTGTTGAGGTGCAGATTTTATTTGATAATCAGACAGCATCCTAGCTGAATAGAAAAAAAAATGTAAAGCACTTTATATCATTTATGCAACCAGAATATCCTCGCCTTCCTCATCCTAAAATGACCAGTCAAGTTAATTAAGGAATTCATAAAGTTAATTAAGGAATTCATAAAAATAGAATGGCATTAGCTTTTGATTTCATTTCTTTTACATTCAGCTGTAATAAATAATTCTCCCATACTTTTTTTTTAGTGGTGATCATTATTGATATTTATGTATGTTCTAAATGTTTATTTTTTCTCATGTTTGTTGGTTGGTTATAAGGGCATGTTTATGTCAGTGATCATAAGTTTATAGAGTACTGGGGATTAGGCTATATAATTTGGTTTATGGAATGCCAGCAGGGTACCACATATTTATAGAAGCTCAGTGTGCTATTGTGTTGATGGATATTATGATGATGGTTGATGTCCTTTTTATTATTTATACAGCAATAATCATCTCTTAGTGCTTTAATCTCTCAAAGCAACAAAATGAATCTAATAGGAAACCATATGTAATGTATATGCTTGCTCAACACGAGTGTTCACTATATTTTATAGAATATGAGAAAAAATATTTACAAATTATATACAGGATTTAAAAAATAACAAAATAATACATAAATCTGATAGTATATTGAAAATACACTGCCAAAACCTACTTTTATGTTTTATGATATATTTATTAACAGAGTATCTGCCTCTTGGATCACTGAGAGTCTGTTGTGATTAAATGGTAAGTAAAAGAAAATGAATAGCATGTAATTAGCTTTTTCAAATAAACCTAATTAGAAGTAAAATAGCCACAGAGAAATGCATATGAACATTGTAATTAAAAAGAATAGTGCAGATAATCCCATAAAAATTGCAAAGAGATTCGGGTAGAAATTTATCGTTGATGAGACAATAAGCCATGGCTCAATTTCAATTTTTGAGCCTAATAATGGCTTAATAATTCTATACAAAATATTTTTTAGCATTTAAGGAATCATATGTACACAAAATACTTAACAACAGTTCTAAAATATTAATAGTGATATTATTAGTAATTTTCTCTATTTGAATAAGCATATAAAATGATCCTTATCAATTAGAGAGATAGACAAGTGATTTTTCAGATCAACTGATTTCATATCCAAGCTAGCATCCGCTATTTTATACAATGAGTATTTACAAATATTTTTGCTCAGCTTTTTGACACCACAGTATCGATGACCTTTTGTCGACTAATCTTTTTGGAATTGTGTTTCTGATACCCAGACACTGGTCTCTGAGAGCTAAACTATGTGCAGGTAAGTTATTTTAGAATGATTGAAAGTTACCCTAAAATCATTACGTAGTATTTTTTACAACTTATTAAAATTTTATTTAAAATGAAATGTGTTAAAGTTGCATTTAATTTTAGCCTGGGTATCAGCTTTAAGAAGTGCTTGGGTAGCAGGCAGAGCAGCCCAAATGTCCTGGAAAGGATTAATTATCTCTTCTCCCATCTTCTCCACACCCCCACCCCAGCCCATCCCAAACAATTTCTTACAATTCTAAATACACAGATTCAGCTTGGAAACACACAAAGAGAATGGATGGAGCATAAAGAACTTTCCCTTGAGCACCCCCAAACTGAGGACCTCATATGCCAAGGAACTATTTTTGATAAACTGGGGAAAAAATAAAGGGGGGGGGTGACCTGATTTCATCTGCAGAAACGTGTTCACTGTTGCCTCCAGGAGGCGGTATGGGCATGTTGCTTTTGTCTCTATGCATCACGCCATTCAGGGTAGAATTCAGTTTACTTGATCTAATTTTTTAAATGTATAAACATAACTGTAGGTAATGCATTACACCTTACTCTTTTCCTTTTATATATTCATAGATCTAATATTTTCTGATAATCTTGTTCTTCTGGTTCAGCTTTTAACTTCTTTTATCCTTTTATTCTTTTTCTATGCAATGTGGTGAACACACAATGTTACCTTAGTTTCAGGTGCACAACATAGTGATTTGACAAGTCTATACGAAATACTATCCTCACCACAAGTACCATCTGTCCAAACACTTTTACGATACCATTAACTATATTCCCTAAGACTAAATCTGAATCTTTTATCTTCATGATTTATTCATTCCATAACTGGAAGCCTGTACCTCTCATCCCCTTTCACCCATTTATTCGTTTGTCTTTTATGTACAGTTGGTGGACTCATATTACATATTTAATTTAAATATATATTTAATATCTAACTTTATGAAGTAATAAAATTAACTCGATTCATAGTGACTTATCAAATATAAAAAAACTATGATTAAGAATAAAGTTCATAATGAATCATTGAACACTACATCAAAAGCTAATGATATACTATATGTGGGCTAACTGAACATAGTAAAAGAAAAAAAAAAGTAAAGAAAATAGTTCATATTCCACATGATAGAGATTGCTCCTGCTCAAGGCCTGTGTGTAGCTTTTAAGTCGCCTTTCTGTAAATTAGAAACAACAACAAAAAAACAAAAGGTCCCCTTTCTGGATGGGTTCAGCCCTGCATCTGGATAACTTGGTGAAAAGACGGTATTTTTTGTGTACAGGAAAATGGTAGTAGGGGCACAGCTTGTATGCTGAGCAGAAGCTCTGTCTTGGTCAGAAACTCCTGATGCGTAAATGTGCATAACTCTCCTGCTTACAAAATCTCCACCTACCCACCATAACACAGCATTCATTTCTACCTCACTCTCTATGTATAATCTCAAAGTAAAAGCTAACAATAACATTAGGAAATTCCTTAGACTGTGAAATATATTCATTTGTCAGATCGAAATTTGTACCCTCATTCGAATTCTGTTTATGCTTTCCTGGGACTTCCCTTCCCAACTGCAAGGTAACTCAGTGTTTCTCTTGGTGATAGCACCTCTGAGCTGTGAGAGCAATCTTGTCTCATTTACTGAACATCTTTTTAGGATATAAATGAGCGCTTATGACCCAAAATACAAGCTCTCTAAAAAGGCACGAGGGGAAACAGAAGACAGATCTGTTCAAGAGGTGATTTCTCACTAGAAACACAACTGTTATCCATGCAAGCCATCAAATTGTTGAACCTTTTGAGTGGGACTCATAGGAGAAAGGACAACGGTGTGACGTCATGGAAACTCAAATCTCTACTCTCACAATTTTGTAGATTTCCTTCTTTCCGGCCCACTTTCCTTTCACCAATGAAAAAGTTCGGTTCAGGTCTATCAAAACAGATTAAGAAAATAAACTTGCCTTGGGCTTCACCTTCTTTTCTTCTACAAACCTTTTCTAAAATCTAAAATCTTCTAAAATCTAAATAGGAAACCCCTCACGGCAGACATTTACCCTCTTACCGTGCATATTCTTACACCTGGAATTCCCTAACTTTCTATCATCCTTACTGTTAACTTAATACTTTCCTCTCATACTGCTGGCCTTTCCCTACACTTTCATTGTCCTCTCAACACATTTCTTTCTTACTCTTCTAAGAACTTGCTGTATTTTCTGTCTTTCCCTCTGCTGATGTACTTCAAAATCCTCTTTTCCTGTAGCTGCCTCTGTCAGAATGCAAACACAATGCATTTTGGTTCACTAACATTTAGGGAGAACATGCAATGTAGAGGCCTTAGACTAAAGTCTCTTTGATTGTGAACAACAAAAACAACATCATCAATAAAAAAATACTATGGTTTACTTTTATTCTTCATGTAAGTGATGCACCACTTCCTTTGACTATACCAGACTTAATGGAAAGAGAAACACACTCTCCCAAGTCTAGCTCCTTTGTACTCACAAAACTACATGTAAAATCCACCTAGTTCTCTGATGTTATATCCAGAGGTCACAACTCATCCTTTATGTGGTTCAATTGCTTGGGATCATTATTAAAAAGAAAATACCTCTTTTTTGAAAGGTTTTTTCTTTATTGAGTTGTGGGGGTTTTTTTGTTTGTTTTTTTATGAGGCTGCTCTCTCAGGTTTTCTTTTCTTTCTTTTTTTTTTCTTTCTTATAATATGGCTATACCACTTTACTCTCCAAAAGGCCATTTTTGCCTTTGTTCACCCGTAAAATATTTCTGCATTAGTTTTCCCCTTAGACCTTCCTCTCTTCAAACTGTGTTCTATCTTTGCATAAACCAGAAGCAATGTCAGTAATCATGAAGCACGGAAAACCATATTCTCTCTTTACACATGTCAACAAAGAGAATAATCATGTCTTAGTATAATATAATAAATTTGATTGTAGTGGTTAATTCTGGAATGTTTAATAAGAATCACATAAAATAATTTCTTGCATCTGTATGCCTTTAAGACTATATATAAGAATGATACCAATAATGAAGGCTTTATAAAAGGATTAAATTTCTCTAATTTTTAATGAGTTCTTGTCTTTCCTTCCAGTCTATTGGCAGGGACTAATTTTAATTCCCATATTAAATATAAACTGTATATTTCAAAAAGGAAGTGCTTAGTATCTCAAATATTGGCCACTGACCCTTAGGTACAGATTTATTTTCTGCTTCTGCAGATTATGAAATTGGTTAATTACCTACAAAACACTGTGTCAAGAATTCATTTCTGTTAAAAGCTGATAATGTCTGAGTAGGAATAAGTGTTTATCTACAACATGCTTTTGTAGAACCAAAAATGCCCTGTATGTGTCTTTTCATAACAAACAGAAGAAAGGAATAAAAATCCCAAACAAAAGCTCCTAGTGGCAGTATTCTTCTGCCCATAAGTGGCCTTGCTCATGACAGCATGGGTGAACAATCACCAAAGTCAGATGTGAACTGCATATGATGAAATAAAGAAAGGGCTGGTTTATTAGTATAAAAACATGAAAATTGGTTGTTAACTGAATGGAATACTCCAGATAAGGAAGAATCACAAAATATTTGCTTTTTCTTTGCTTCAAGAAAAGGGGAAAATAACTTTTTTTTAATCTTAAAAGAGTTCCTCAAAACAATAATATTTGGGAAAGAAACCCACACTTGGTTGGAATAGGGAATAACATGTTGGTCAATGGCTAAGTAAGATTTCTTTAGGAATATTTTTGTAGGTTAAATAAATACTTGTATGAAGCTTGAAGTTCACCTTTATGGTAGAGAGCGCTTTTAAAAGTGTATTTGAAGCCTGTGAGAACCAGAAGGATAGTGTCTTTTGTGGCTTATGTTTTCTTTTGAGCTAGGGAGGAAAATTAACACATTGTTTTTATTATTGTTTGTGCAGAAAGACACAAATGGGTGTCTGTGTGGGGAAAGTTTTAGAAAATTTGACGTTTCCCTTGAGTGGTAAGAATTTGTATTATTGGAATTTTTTACTTCCAAATGCAATTTAAGCTACAGATATATCCCTACATATTATGAGACTGATTTTAGCATAGTTGAACAAAACAGGAAATAAAAGAAAATTTATCAAGTAAGTAAGAGGCAATATCGTTCTTTCAAATGAAAAATGATAATGTCCTCTCATTTTTAAGTGACTAAAACAGTAACTGTAATATACAGTGCCTACATGATTGTTCCTATCACTTCATTAGCTGGTGGGAAGCTTATAGCAAAAAAATATTGAAATTTGATAATATAGAACTAGTTGCACCTGTCTCTTTATTTTAGGCCAGAGTTGAATCACTAAGAGGTCAATGGGATAATAAAATATGATATGATGTGAATGCTACAATATAGCATATATAATGCAATATAATATATAATACCATATTACATAATGTCATAACATATCATATCTCATGTTCCACATTTCGGGTTAATTATAGAATGTGAGCTAAGAAGTGAGAAAATATTAAACATGTGTCAAATTGTTTGAAAGAGAGCTATATGGCCTACTAAGGAAGAGCGCTAAATAAATTTCAGGGACCATCTCAGGCATCTTAGGATGAGATACTGCAAATATGGCAGAATGAGAGTAGGATTTATGACATATTGGAATTAACCACACATAAATAGCATATATATAACTATGTTGAAGCATATTATTTAAAATTCTGTGTATTTGATGAAAAACCAACAGCACACAGTGTGACTTCCACAGATGAGGCCTCTTTTCTTTATCCCCATGATCTCCTTTATGAACTTTTCTTCTCAGTCTGAACAACTTCATATTCCTTTGAACACAAATTCCCTCAGATTTTAGGGAGCACACAGGGTATGTATTAATTAAGCTTGGTACCTAGATATAGACACAAATACCACACAGAGAGATAAAAGTTTACAGAAGAAAACAAAAAAGGGCAGTATTTGGCATTATGTGGGTCTAAATCTGAATTTAGCTCCACCAGTTACTAACTTTATGGTTTTTTCATCTACAATATTAGAATAATTTTACACATTACCCTGCTTTTTAAAATACCAAGTGCATAGCCTTGTATATAGCAGACATTTAGTATTTTCAAATGAGATACTTACATCAAGATAGTATTTAAGTCAGTCTTATCTTTCATATAGCTAAGTATCCTATCATGGGTTGCAGAAGTCACTGAAAAGTACCATAAAATATGTCTGGAAGGAGTTTTAGGTTTACCCAAGTGAGAAACCCATTTTTTAAAAAATTACCACCTAAAAAAAATTACCACCTAATATTGTATGTAAGGATGAATCACTAAATTCTACAGCTGAAACTAATATTGCATTGAAAATTAACTGGCTGAAATTTAAACCTTGGAAAAAATACATAAAGTAAAATGTACTACCCAAAACAAGAGTGATACTAAAGAACAAATCTATCATCTTTTGTTCCTTGATAATTATTGTATTCAGCACTAATATCTAAATACTTCTCCAAAGGCCAAAGTTCCATCTTTTCAGCAAACGTGTTGAATGAAGTTGCTATTGTCCCTGATCCTGGAGCCATATATTTCTGCAAAGATATGTCCCAATGCAATTAAAAGTGATAGAGAATGGGGACCACTGGAAGTGATGTTGCCTTTTCTGACAAAATTATTGAATGGAGATCAGTGAACCTCACCAAACTAGTTTTCAGTACTCAACGTTTGAGTAACTGCAGATCTGACAATGTACTTGTCCAATTACACCTGGAGCACTGGTAGTCCATGGTGATGACTTATGTAGGAAGACACGAAGTTTTCAGTGGAGTACCAGGGCAGAATTGTGAGTTGCTTGGTCTGCAGGGGAGGCATACTGTGGTTCTGACAAAAATGAACAGAAACACAAAAGTCTATCTTGGGAAAACATTTATAGATGCTGTTATGACCCAGCTCAAATTCAAAAGATATAAAAACTATTACTAGTTTGAATATGCTCAGCATCATCAGTGAGCTAAATACCACTAACATCACTTATGCTTGGGTGCCAAAAGAAATGCCTTATATTTGATATATACATTCTCACTGTTAAAAGTTCTTTAAAGTCAAACGTACGGCCAGAGACATCCACAGTGGAGTAGAAAATTTCAGCACATGAGACTCTTTCTTCATCACCAAATAAAATCAAGCTCACAGACACAACAGTGAAAATGCTGGTACTGTCTCCTCTACATGTCTTGTAAAACTGTTAAGCTCACCACTTTCTTTATTTAAGATTTTACTTATTTATTTAGGATTTATTTTTAAGTAATAAATCTTAAGTAAAGACAGATCTTTACTTAAGATGTATTTATTTATTTGAGAGAGGGAGAGAGAACACAAACAGGGGACCATCAGAGGCAGAAGGAGAAGCAGATGTGGGGCTAGATCCCTGGGATCATGATCCCTGGATCATGAGCTGAGCCAAAGGCAGACACTTAACCCACTGGGCCACCAAGATGCCCCTAAGCTCACCACTTCTTAAGGCAAAATTGCGACTGAGCCTCTCTGTAAATAGATTTATTGCTATTGTTTTATCATTCTAGCCTTAATATAATACACTTTTTAAACTTCCTCTCAATATATAGATAAAAATATGCTAGCTTTGGAAGCAATTTCACTTTTGAAAAGAAAATACAATATTCAGTTTCCTTGTATTCTAAATATAGGCTGCATGCAAATAACTTCACATACTAGAAGCATTAAACAAAACTCATATTTTGTTTTGAATTAGTCAGCTATTTTCTATAGCTGTCAATTAAGAATGTTGAGAGATACAGTTTTATAATAGATATCCTGAGAAAATGTGCTATGCTTTTCCCATAGAAATATACTACACCCTAAACCCAGATATAGCATCAGCATTTAATAAACACATAATAGAACTAATAAAAGTAAATACAGCAATGAGGAGCAAAAGTTAAGGAGAAACTCTTCCACAATGGTGTGGTGGTGGGGAAGAGGGGCACAGAATATCCTTTCTGGGCCTGCACTGAGCTCATCATCCATTGTCATATGGTTTTCTGACACCAACTTAATAAGAGATTTTCTTTTTATCTTGGGGAATTCTTTGACATACTGCCTAAAATAACTACTAACCTCCAAATACCTTCAATTCCTTCACATTCATTGGTAGGGCTAAAAAATATGGGGAGGACTATTTTTTTAATGTTCCTTATGGCTTATTTGGTTATTATGATCCAAAATACTCCACTATGACAAAATATGACAAAATTGAAAATTATTATGTGCTATGTTAGAATCTGTTTTTTTCCAAATTAATTGATCTTGCTTTGCCAAACATCTTTATATTCAATTGTTATCTAAATATAGGTAGGTAATTCACCTGTAGGTAATTCACATTTCTTAATATAATGGAACATTTTGAAACATCACTGTTCACAAGGAGACTTGAATTTCAGAGATTTTTCTAAGGTGTTTTCGAATTAAAAAAATATATAGATCCTGTTGGCTAGAAGAACATGTATATCTACTTTCCTAAACTGAAAATATCTGCTAGTCTGAAACTAAACTAGCTTGCTACTAAGCAATCTAGGACATTCTGTACACAGAATTCAAATAAATCAATCTTTTGTGATAATCTGCACACATATTAATTTTCTCTAATTTCTTCTGCTCTACCACAATTCACAATTAACATGAGCTTGGTACTTTGAGATAATGCTATTAATTAGTAATTCTTTAATCAAGTTCTTCAAATAATTGACTTTCCTTGACAGAAATAATTACTACAGATCAACTGTCCAATAATGGTGGGGCCTCACAAATATTAGATGTAACTACCACTCTAGCATAGCCTATGTAATATTGTAATAATAAAGAATAAAAATGGCCCTCAGCTAAAATTTTGTAGACACTATAAAATCATAAGAGTTTAAGTGGTTCAGATCAGTCCCTTTGTCTTTTTCCTGTAAGGCATAATCAGCTGGTAGAAGAGAAATGTCCTCTTTCCGCCTGCAGTCTTCATCTCTTGGTTTCCCAGCATGCACCAAATGTGCAGTTCAGTCTAAAGTAGTTACCAATTACTGGGTTATAGCACATCATAGTGGACTGGAACTTTGAATGGGATAATGCTAGTCCATTAAATCTGACTACTCTTGGTAGACTTGTAGGATTGAGTCATAAAACAGTGCAATGCTCACACATTTTCTCCCCTCCAAAAGTACTCTAGGGAATGACCAGTTCACCATAACCTACCCTATAAATAGACAGACCTCTCTTTTTAACTTATATGTTTCCTGTTCTACCAAATTATGCAATGGAACTGACATACAAAGTACTCACTTTCTTTAGGGGCTCCATAAAGCATTTTTGTAAGTTGGTTCAAGGTTTTCCTTTATCCTAGTTATTTGGGGATAAACTGAGACCATAGCAACTGCACAATCTCTAAACAATTTCACTTCTTTAAAATATCATTAGAACTTGAAGTCCTCTACCTGCAGAGAATTTCTCATCTGGACACTTTTTCTTTTCCTAATATTACTTCATTCTCTCCACACACTCCTATCTTTCATTTTTTTCCTATTCCAATATATTCATCTCCTATTTAAATAAAACAAAATAAAAAAAAAAAACAAAACAAAACAAAGAAAAAAAAAACTTTCTAAATGTTCTTAAGAACTCAGCAATGTCCAAGATTCTTTATTGGTCTTATAAATTATACAGGAATGGCAATCCTCCATAAATTTCCTTTTTGACAGATTCTGCTCCCAGAGAGAAGGAAATAGTAACTTTAGTCCCAGAGGTGTACAGACACAAAAAACTCCTGAGCTGCAGTTTGCTATTTTTCCCAACTAACTAAAAGAGTCAAATGCATTTATCACTACTAAGCTACTTTTTGGGCCAAGTTCTTCAAGGATTCACAAACAAAAAATGATTTATACCTCACTTGTTACATAATATTAAACTTTTCCCCAAAAAATAAATTAATAAAGGCCTTCACCCTTTCTACCAAGGTCACACTAAAAGATGGTATACTAATTGGTCCTTCCTATTTATAAAATTTTCTTTTGGATCGCAAGTTGTTGGTCAGGGAAGAGACTGGGAAAGTTAAACAAGATTCATATTGTATTACTAAAGGGGGATATTAGTGAGGAAAGCAAGTGTCACTGGGATGGAAAACCAAAAACATGTCTGTATTCATAGGTAAGCATCAATTATGTCAGTATTTTACACTTGCTAAAGGTTAAAAAAAATAGCCAACAACTAGCCAACAACAGCTAAGTTCAGATTTTTTTTTTTTTGCAAACGAGTGAATTTTTCCATTTTCCTTGACTATGACTAGCTTACTTATTATATTTTGTTTTTATTTCTATCCTGCTGTGTGTCAGGACTCAAAATTAATAGACATTCTCAAATGTAATTTTTCTGACTAAAGAGAGGGCATCGTATTTTAGTTTACACAGAAATTCAACACTATGGGGTTTGAAAACAATCAAACATGTGAATGTAGGGCCTACAGTATTCTGAATGAGAGCTATTGAATTCATTCACTGGATTCTGTCCAAACTAACTGTGAGGTCATTAACCAACTAACAGAGTTCTTAAGGGAGATGAAACTGCTAAGCAGGCTCAATATGTAGAAGAGAAAGATTATTAATGTTTTTTTAATTAAACCATCTTGTTTTCCAAAGGAGCAATTTTTTATCACATATGCATTGCTGTTTTTTTTTTTTTTTTTTAGAGAAGTATATATTTACTTTAGAGAGAGAAAGAGGGTGAGCAGGTAGAGGCAAAGGGCAGAGGGAGACAGAGAATCTGGAAGCTGACTCCCCACTGAGCACGGGAGCAGGATCCCAGGACCCTGAGTTCATGACGGGAGCCAAAACCAAGAGTCCACCGCTCAATGAATTGAGCTACCCAGGCGCCCATATACACATCATTGTTTAAGTTACTTCAATACCTTATAACTATTCATGGGTCAAGACTCAAATTCTTTCTTTTCTGGGGATAAATTTTCACCACAGAGTATCCTTAGTAGGCAAACAATAAGCACAAATACAGTAGTTTAGCTTTAGTTAAAACAAACAACTGCTTAACACATACTTTAAGCTAGATGTGTAAGCTTTACAGCGTATCACTTATTATCTTACTTTAAGTTTATAACTTACTTTATTATCTTACACATACTTTAAACTAGATGTGCAAATAAGATAATAACTGATATGTTTTATCATCCATTTGTTTTTATCACTGTAGATGCATTATATGTATAAATAGATGTATAGTCTATTTACAATAAAATATACATGCATATATATATATATATATACACTTCTTTCTGCTAGTTTCCTTTCATATTTCTGTCACAGTAAAACATTTCTGTTCATTAGTTATTAAGGATGACATAATGATAGTGGAAATTAACAGAACTAGAATTCAAAATCAAATGCATACATTGCTTTTGGTAAAATTGTTTTCCATGCAGATAGGGATTAACAATTCTGAAACTACTAAACACGTATACTGGAATTAAACAATTGAGTAAATGAATTGTGATAAATGGGAGTCAGGTTCTTTGCTGTTGAAGTGGGAGGTGAAGACAAGCAAGGGGAAGAGGACAGAATGATACTTGTGGTAATGGATGATAGTTGGAGACATTAGTATGAACTCATCTTTAGGTTTATATAGGTACAGATGGTTATGCATAGAAATATTTGTAGATAAGTATATATATTTGGGTTAGTATACATTCATGTAACCTCTTACTCTTTGCTCTGTCAGCTAAGATTCCTAGATGCAATGACATCCCAATAACAATGAACAAATCTGGCACCCAGACCTTGGTTTCCAGTACCATTCTCTAATGCTGTATATAATCTACTACCATCACCAAAATGAACAGAACACATCACCTTTTAAAATCATGCTACTTAAAAGATTAAATTTCACTACCTCATATGCAAATCATGTCAGTGCTATGTGTTGTGTTTGCTTGTTTGAGTGGTGGGTGGTAACTAGAGCAAAATAACCAAGAGTAGTTCTGTATTAACTTAATATAAAGCAGAGTTAGTGTATATGGAGGGTGGGGAAAGAGGGAGATTGAATTCTCCTTCAAAATATACAAACTCAGGAAGTCAACAGGAAACTTCAGTGAGACCTTGGAGTTTCCATAAGGTGAAACAGGATTTTCAATCAGTTTTATGTGGATCTCTGCAGACTGATATCAGGTTTACCAGATCTACTGAGAAAAACAAACAAACAAAAAACAACTAGATAATGATAAGAATAAATAATAATAATAATAAATAAGAAGTCAAAATAATTAAAATAATAATGTTAAATATGGAAGAACAACAATGTTTTTTTTTTTTTTAAACTTGTCCTTCCTCATAAAAATGAGAAGCCAAAATTTCTTAAACAAGTAAAATGTAAAGTGGCCTATGAAGGACAACTGTAACCGTCCCTCAGAACAATATTCTGCTTGGGGCGCCTGGGTGGCTCAGGGGTTAAGCCACTGCCTTCAGCTCAGGTCATGGCCCCAGGGTCCTGGGATTGAGCCCTGCATCAGGCTCCCTGCTCAGCAGGGAACCTGCTTCCTCCTCTCTCTCTGCCTGCCTCTCTGCCTACTTGTGATCTTTGTCAAATAAATAAATAAAATCTAAAAAACAACAACAACAACAACAACATTCTGCTCAAAATATAACCTATGAGAAATTATACTACTTACCAAACGTGCTTAGATATAGCCTTAAGAAAAACATGTACTGGCAACAGGCTCTGGGGGAGAGGACGACATACATCCTTGAAGAGGAGCAGCTGGGTGCCCAGCTCGCTCAGGGCAGAATGCCACCTGCTGCATTTTTCCCCTATTTCCCCTTCTCAGGAGCATCAGCAGTCAGTCAGGCAATCCTTTCATTTGGCTCGCTCACTCTAGGTCATGTACTATGTGACCAGACATATTTTGCCTTTCTTCTTATGTATCTACAAGACTCATGGCCAATGTGTCATCTACTCCAGCTTAGTTGATTGCTACTCACTTTCTAATAAATACGAGACTGAGGAGTTGTTCAGTGCAACAGTCTTTTCTACTGTCGTCCTCTGCTCTCATTCTCTTGCAGCTGACTTGTGTCTCATTCTTCTCTTGCGTGCTGTCAGAAGGTGGCAGACAACTAGGAATTATAATAATAATACATTATTTTGGAAACAGAGGGACAGAATTGTTGCAAAGACCTAGAAATGAGGAAAAGTATGTTGCATATAAATAACTATGAAGAACTGATATTTAGAAACAAACATTCCGGATGTGTTAAAAAAATGAAAGAGCAATGAAAGGTATGAGACATATTTTTTTATGATCCTATGGATTTTATCATTGAATTTATGTTTCTATGCTGAAAAATTATCAAAAATAAAATAAATAAGAGTAAATTATTTCTAGAAAATACTAAAATAAAATTAAGCCACAGCCACTATGGCAAAGAATATGGAAAAATAAAATAAAATAAGAACTATCTTATTATCTAGCAATCTCACTTTTGGATATATAGCCAAAAGAAGTGAATAAGGATCTTGAAGAGATCTATACTCCCATGTTCATTCCAACATTATTCACAATAGCCAAGATATGGAATCAGTCTTGGTATATACATACCATCCACATATATACAATGGAATATAACTCATCCATGAAAAATAAGGAAATTCTGCCATATGTGTCAACACGGATGAACCTGGAGGACATTGCACTAAGTGAAATAAATCAGATACGGAAAGACAAAAACTGTAAGATCTCACTTCTATGTAAAATCTAAAACAGTAAAACTCATAGAAATAGAGAATAGACTAATGGTTATGAAGGACAGAAAGAGTGGAAAATGGGGAGATGTTGGTCAAGGGGTACAAAGTTTCAGTTATAGAAGATGAAAAATTCTGGAGATCTAATGTATAAAAATGTGACTACAGTTAACATAATTTGTATATTTGAAATTTGCTAAAAGAACAGAACTTGACTGTTATTTATCATCACACAAATAAAGCAAAGACAATGTTAACTATGTGAGGTGATGGATATGTTAATTACCTTGATTGTGGTCATACTTCACAATGTATAGTTATAGGTATCACAGATTATCAAGTTGTAAACATTAAATATACATAATTTTTAGTTGTCAATCATAATTTGATAAATCTAGAGGGGAAAAAAGGAAATAAAGCTCTGCCCATATTCAAAGATGTCACTATATACATATTACATATATATGTATATATATATACACATATATATCTATTATACATATACACAAGAATTAAACAATTAACTTATATATATATTTATTAAAGATTTTATTTATTTATTTGACAGAGAGAGAGATCACAAGCAGGCGGAGAGGCAAGCAGAGAGAGAAAGGGAAGCAGGCTCTCTGCTGAGCAGAGAGCCCAATGCAGGACTCCATCCTAGGACCTGAGATCATGACCTGAGCTGAAGGCAGAGGCTTTAACCCACTGAGCCCACCCAGGCACCCCAAGTTATATATTTATATACAAATTTCTTTATACAACTTATGTATAGATATATATTTTATTCCATTGTATAATTTACATATAAATGTTATAAATGATTTATACATAAATGGTATAAAGATATTTGTCAAGAAAGGTGTAGAAATCAAATCTATACAAGGCATGATAATTACATGTGGGCAGAGAGCTAATACAATTCTTTCCTCTTCTACATGTACAGTTGGTCTTTGGTTAACTACTTAGCTCTGTTCCTCTGATAACCTGATAAGGTGCTATGTGATCTAAGAAAGCACTGTCTCTGTAAAAAGACATTTGATGGTAATATTATATCTGGCCTGGGAGAATAGCAAATACCTTTTAGTTACCCACAGCTTTGAGTTTTTCTGAGTGTGGTGATCCTTATTACTGGCTCTCTTGTGGAAGCCTGAAACTGTTTTCAGACATAGGGACTCCTTTCAAAAATAAAACATCCAGAGTTCAAGTGTAAGAAATAATAAGACACAATGGCTGAATAAATGGGTTTTGATGGCCTTGGGGAAAAAAAAATAAAAAAAATAAAACATCTAAGCCAGTGCTATTCCTGAGAAAGATTCACTATAAATGTTGAAATGAATATTGGAAAACATGATGAACTTAGTTATCATATACTTATCATTCAAGTATTAATAAAAACAAATCATGTATATTTGAGCTCCACAAAAAGAAGTTGTATAGAACAATTGTAAACAAGCTTCCAACAAATATTTTTTGAGTCTCTGTGTCATGCACTAGAGAAAAGATAGATACACTAATACTTATAATATATAATTGGGATTTAAAAAAGAAAAGAAATATTTTCTCCAAGACAACAACTGAAATTTACAATCATAGGTCACTTACTTCATTCTTACATATCAGAATTGTACTATAATTTTGCACACCAGCATATTATGAAACTACTAACATTATTATTGCAATTATTTAATAGCATGAGGAATTGTTTAGTTAAAAAATAGACAAATATTTACATTTAAATTGGATATACATATATTTATTGATATGTTCATAAAAAACAATAAATAAAAAAGAATAAATGGAAATATAGCACTGTGTCAACAATATTATTCTCTGGTTAGTGGGATTAAAAAAGCACTTTTATTTTTTTCTTGTATTTATAAGATAATATGTGCATAATTATTCGAAATAAATTCATTTTGGTATACAATATGTCAGTAAATATTAGAGTTGTATAGTTTAGAGTTAAACATATGACAGAATTACATATATTTGCCAATGGTATATAGAAAACTGAGTAATTCTCCATTTTATTCTTATTTAGGGCCTTTCACAAGAGGTGTTTGTAGTTTAATTTGGTTCTGTGGAATACAAGGACAAGGAGTTGCCTCCAGAGGACAGTAAAAACTTAGACATGAATTCAAACACCATCTTAGAAATAATTTGAGTTTCAGTTCAGAGTATTAAAATTTCACAAAATGTCAAGCTGTTTTAGAATTGTCTTTTTAAGTTCTTTGTATTTTGAGTCATTAAAAAATACTGTAATAAAATCAAGACATAAATAAAAACAGCTTAAATATTCAAAGTTTCATTTGAACTACAATTCATGGTGCTATGGATTGGAAACAGAACATCTGTCAGTCATAATACTTTAAGAGATAATAGTACTACATAGTATGTTCATTAGCTTGTTATAAATTCACTGATATTGATCATGGAGATTTAACATCACGACCCTCAATTTAAAGTTATTCAGGTATTTAGGCTTACTATGTGTTCCAGAGATTATTAATTATAAAAAGGACAGTTAAATTTAATACATTGTTCATAGATTCTTAGTACCTATCCCCTTGTAAATCATTAAGTCAATGATCACATGAATAAATAACTTATTTTATTCCTTTCTGAAAAACTGAATTACTACACAGGATAAAAGAAGACAGTAGCTTCTCTCTTTTTTGTCTACATTTTTCTAGGTATACTTCATGTTTGATTTTTTTGTTTGTTAAGCTTATGAACATCCCAGATAGAGAAGGAGGGTTTATTTTCTTTTTGTCCTCTCTTTGTCCTACAAGAAAGGTGGCGAACCTTCATCTACATCAAGATACACTTAGAGTCCATGCTTTACAAGCACATAACTAAAATGACCTTCTCAAAACCCATAGCAATTCCAGTTGTTTGAAAAAGTCAATGGACTGCTGCTTCAAAACAAAGTAAACTCACATCTTTTTCAGATGTGGAATTGAGCACACGATTGTGAGTTTTCATGAGCACTCCATGAAGGCGCACACATGAATTGTGTCTTTCCATAATGTCAGCTGTATTCGATCATAAAGCAAAGCTAAATCACAATTATAGAGTGGGCTCAGGATTCCAAACTCAATGGCAATTCACCATGTGATTAAATTAGGCTTCTAACACAAAGCTGGACAAAGCACACAACACAGGACAGAACACAAGCCACACAACAAACAAGTTAATATAAGGGGTGCGATAAGTGAATGAACCAAACAGGAAGACAGTCTGGGGCGGGCAGTTGAGATGAGGCCTAGGTCTGGTCCGGGTCACATCTCAGCACTTACTGTTTCTGCTGTGCAAGCAGGGAAGGCTCTTGCTTCTGTTCAGAGATCAATTAGGCACAGCCTTTAGCAGCAGTTGCCTTTTTTAAGTGGTCAGACATAGAGGGGTCAAGTCTGAAGAGTCTGACAGTTTGCTGCTCAATTACTAACCTTTTTAAAGGGATTTAATCAGTTTGCGTCCCTGCAGGCCTCCTCTGATTTTATTCCTTATCCGTTCTGGGGTGTCAGCTGACGCTGGTCCCCGCCATGCCTCCTAGATGCAGTACCTTACCTGCTAGCATCATGCTTGACACAGGCTCCTGCTTGACATGAGAGACTCCATTTTGCTCTCCACATTGGTCAAAGATGAAGCTGCGACCTGTGGAACATTCACACCAGATACAGACAGTGGTAGCTTGGAGTTAGACATCAGGGAACAAGATACCTAAAGGTTCCAAGAATATTAGACTTGGAGTAAAATTAGAGCCTAGAAGAGCTGTCATGGTGTATATGAAGTAGTGTGTTTATGGACAGAGATGATAGGAAGAAAAAGAAACTAAATAGACTTGGGTCTAGCCATCAAGCTCTTTAATTACAATATAATTGCAGGGTAGGAATTTTGAGCTACTGATAGAAACCATGGCTCTGAATTGGGCCTTAAGGAGACAAAGGGAAGGGAAGCAATAAACACACATATAAATTATGAAAGCAACAAAAACATCCAAAAACAATGTACAAATTTTGTACATAATGATGCCGTATCTTATTAAAATATATATATATGTAAATCCTTGAGAACTTTATAGAAGATAAAGATGGCAAAAGCTATAGAAGAAAGTGATACTAAGATGACACAATGAAATAATTAGACTATAAATTCATTGTCAAAGAAATAAAGTATTAGCTGTAGCTCAAAATGAAATTTTTTAAAAGATTATATTTATTTAATTATTTATTTGAGAGAGAGGGAGACACAGTGAAGGAGGGAACACAAATAGGGAGAGTGGGAGATGGAGAAAAAGGCTTCCCTCCAAGCACAGAGCCTGATGTGGGACTCAATCCCAGGACCCTGGGATCATGACCTAAGCTGAAGGCAGAAGCTTAATGACTGAGCCACCCAGGTGCCCCTCAAAATGAGTTTTTTTTTTTTTTTTTAATAAGTACTTTTTTTTTTTTTTTACTTTATTTAAGCTTTATTTAAACATATGATGTAACCCCACCACCCTCACCCAACCCCTCTTCCCCCCACCCCCCTCAGTTTGTTTTATGACATTAAGAGTCTCTTTTGGTTTTTCTCCCTCCCGATCCCATCTTCTTTCATTTTTACTTTTCCTACCACCTTAACTCCCACCCCCGTTGCATCTCCACTTCCTCATATCAGGGAGATCATGTGGTAGTTGTCTTTCTCCAGTTGACTTATTTCGCTAAGCATAATACGCTCTAGTTCCATCCATGTCATCGCAAATGGTAAGATTTCATTTCTTTTGATGGCTGCATAGTATTCCATCGTATATATATACCACCTCTTCTTTATCCATTCATCTGTTGATGGACATCTAGGTTCTTTCCATAACTTGGCTATTGTGGACATTGCTGCTATAAACATTCGGGTACACGTGCCCCTTTGGATCACTACGTTTGTATCTTTAGGATAGATACCCAGTAGTGCAATTGCTGGGTCATAAGGTAGCTCTATTTTCAATTTTTTGAGGAACCTCCATACTGTTTTCCAGAGTGGTTGCACCAGCTTGCATTCCCACCAACAGTGTAGCAGGGTTCCCCTTTCTCCGCATCCTCGCCAGCATCTGTCATTTCGTGACTTGTTCATTTTAGCCATTCTGACTGGTGTGAGGTGGTATCTCATTGTGGTTTTGATTTGTATTTCCCTGATGCCCAGTGATATGGAGCACTTTTTCATGTGTCTGTTGGCCATCTGGATGTCTTCTTTGCAGAAATGTCTGTTCATGTCCTCTGCCCATTTCTTGATTGGATTATTTGTTCTTTGGGTGTTGAGTTTGCTAAGCTCTTTGTAGATTTTAGATACTAGCCCTTTATCTGATATGTCATTTGCAAATATCTTTTCCCACTCTGTCAGTTGTCTTTTGGTTTTGTTGACTGTTTCCTTTGCTGTGCAAAAGCTTTTGATCTTGATGAAGTCCCAATAGTTCATTTTTTCCCTTGCTTCCCTTGCCTTTGGCGTTGTTCCTAGGAAGAAGTTGCTGCGGCTGAGGTCGAAGAGGTTGCTGCCTGTGTTCTCCTCAAGGATTTTGATGGATTCCTTTCTCACGTTGAGATCCTTCATCCATTTTGAGTCTATTTTCGTGTGTGGTATAAGGAAATGGTCCAATTTCATTTTTCTGCATGTGGCTGTCCAATTTTCCCAACACCATTTGTTGAAGAGGCTATCCTTTTTCCATTGGATGTTCTTTCCTGCTTTGTCGAAGATTAGTTGACCATAGAGTTGAGGGTCTATTTCTGGGCTTTCTATTCTGTTCCATTGATCTATGTGTCTGTTTTTGTGCCAGTACCATACTGTCTTAATGATGACAGCTTTGTAGTAGAGCTTGAAGTCGGGAATTGTGATGCCACCAACTTTGGTTTTCTTTTTCAATATTCCTTTGGCTATTCGAGGTCTTTTCTTGTTCCATATAAATTTTAGGATTATTTGTTCCATTTCTTTGAAAAAATTGGATGGGATTTTGATAGGCATTGCATTAAATGTGTAGATAGCTTTAGGTAGCATAGACATTTTCACGATATTAATTCTTCCAATCCATGAGCATGGGACATTTTTCCATTTCTTTGTGTCTTCCTCAATTTCTTTCATGAGTACTTTATAGTTCTCTGAGTATAGGTACTTTGCCTCTTTCGTTAGGTTTATTCCTAGGTATCTTATGGTTTTGGGTGTAACTGTAAATGGGATTGACTCCTTAATTTCTCTTTCTTCTGTCTTGTTGTTGGTGTAAAGAAATGCAACTGATTTCTGTGCATTGATTTTATATCCTGACACTTTACTGAATTCCTGTACAAGCTCTAGCAGTTTTGGAGTGGAGCCTTTTGGGTTTTCCACATATAGTATCATATCATCTGCAAAGAGCGATAGTTTGACTTCTTCTTTGCCGATTTGGATGCCTTTAATTTCTTTTTGTTGTCTGATTGCTGAGGCTAGGACTTCTAGTACTATGTTGAATAGCAGTGGTGATAGTGGACATCCCTGCCGTGTTCCTGACCTTAACGGAAAGGCTCTCAGTTTTTCTCCATTGAGAATGATACTTGCCGTGGGTTTTTCATAGATGGCTTTGATAATATTGAGGTATGTGCCTTCTATCCCTACACTTTGAAGAGTTTTGATTAGGAAGGGATGTTGCACTTTATCAAATGCTTTTTCAGCATCTATTGAGAGTATCATATGGTTCTTGTTCTTTCTTTTGTTAATGTACTGTATCACATTGATTGATTTGCGGATGTTGAACCAACCCTGCTGCCCTGGAATAAATCCCACTTGGTCGTGGTGAATAATCCTTTTAATGTACTGTTGGATCCTATTGGCTAGTATTTTGGTGAGAATTTTCGCATCTATGTTCATCAAGGATATTGGTCTGTAATTCTCTTTTTTGATGGGATCCTTGTCTGGTTTGGGGATCAAGGTGATGCTGGCCTCATAAAATGAGTTTGGAAGTTTTCCTTCCATTTCTATTTTTTGGAACAGTTTCAGGAGAATAGGAATTAATTCTTCTTTAAATGTTTGGTAGAATTCCCCTGGGAAGCCATCTGGCCCTGGGCTTTTGTTTGTTGGGAGATTTTTGATGACTGTTTCAATCTCCTTACTGGTTATGGGCCTATTCAGGTTTTCTATTTCTTCCTGGTTCAGTTTTGGCAGTTTATATGTCTCTAGGAAAGCATCCATTTCTTCCAGATTGTCGAATTTGTTGGCATAGAGTTGTTCATAATATGTTCTTATGATTGTTTGTATTTCTTTAGTGTTGGTTGTGATCTCTCCTCTTTCATTCATGATTTTATTTATTTGGGTCCTTTCTCTTTTCTTTTGGATAAGTCTGGCCAGGGGTTTATCAATCTTATTAATTCTTTCAAAGAACCAGCTCCTAGTTTTATTGATTTGTTCTATTGTTTTTTTGGTTTCTATTTCATTGATTTCTGC
>ML100803.1:60831-86551 GCA_003697995.1 Taxidea taxus jeffersonii | reverse complement strand
TTCGGAATGGTTTGATAGGCTATCTAGCTGATCTCCTGCTGGCTGATATCGTCTCAGCCTCCTACTTCTCCGCCATCTTGACTCCTCCCCTCAAAATGAGTTTTTAAAAGATGCTTTATATTTTAAAAGATGAAGAAATAACCTACACAATAAAGAAATTATTAATAAGAACATAGGAATATTAGACAAGAATGCACACACACAAAATATTAGATAGTAACAAAAACATCCAGATACATTTATTAAATAGAAGACAAACAAAATCCAATGTATTAGATAGGATAACTTATATATTGAACACACTGGGGGGAGGAAGTTTTAAGACAGTGCCTATAAAACACCAATAAATCAGCACAGAGAATAAAACAGTTAAAGTATGAAGTTAAGAGATACACATTGAGTGACTTTAACATATACCTAGTAGCATTTCAAAAAGAACTCTGAGAGTATGGTGAAGATGTAATAATTTGAGACACTAAGACCGAGAAGTCTGTTTCTACATCTCTGGAGACCAGAAGTCCAAGACCAAGCTTTTGGATGATTTTGTTTTCAGCAAGAGCGCTCTTTCTAATTTGTGGAGAGTCATCCTCTCAAAGATGACCTCTCCTCAGTGAACATATCAGAAAGAACAATTTGGTGCTTTGGTGTCTCTTCCTAGGACAGTAAGCCAATTGACAGGGTTCTACCCTTATGACCTTATTTAACCTTAACTGCTTCCTTATATGCCCAATCTCTAATTATAGCCATAGCTAATGTCAGAACTTCAGCATATGAATTTGGGGGACATAAATATTAAGACCATAACAATTTTTGTTTAAAGAAGGGTTATCTTTTTGTCTTTCTCCGATTGACTTATTTCGCTAAGCATAATACCCTCTAGTTCCATCGATGTCGTCGCAAAGACAACTATCATATGATCGCCCTGATATGAGGAAGTGGAGATGCAATGGGGGTGGGGGTTAAGGGGGTAGGAAAAGAATAAATGAAACAAGATGGGATAGGGAGGGAGACAAACCAAAAGAGACTCTTAATGTTATAAAATAAACTGAAGGGGGTGGGGGGGAGGGGTGTTGGGAGAGGGTGGTGGAGTTACATTATATGTTTAAATAAAAATTTTTAAAAAATTAAAAAAAAGTTCTGCAGGTCAGTAAAGAGAAAGAGAGGAAAAAAAGGGTTAAAATGAGAACAGTGGCCATACAGAAATGAAATGAACAGTCAGAGAGAGAGACAATATAGTTTAGTAGGGAGATAAGTCTTGATAAAATTCTTCTCTTAGAAGCTGAGAGTGAATAGAAAATATTAAATATTAAATAAATTTAGACTTACATAAAATTAAATAAACATAGATAACATTCTGTCTCCATATCAGGAGCCACAGGGCTGCTGAGTTAAAAACTAGCAATAGTAAAAAGATAAACAGAAATATCACAATAGCAATAATAACAGAAGAAAAAAATAACATCTATGAGAATTAAATGCATATACACTTTTTTTCAGCAAATCAAAAATTAAAGAGAAAATCATAATGCAGTTTTGAAATATTTAAACTGGACTGCATGTAAAATACTGCATATCAAAAGTGGTGGCATGAAAGTAAAAAGTGTTTGAAGAAAAATACATAGCTTTAGGTACGTTTATTCAAATAAATGTTAAAGTGCCAGGGTGGCTCAGTCAGTTAAGCACCTTCCTTTGGTCCAGGTCATGATCCCAGGGTCCTGGGACAGAGTCCCTCATTGGGCTCCCTGCTCAGCGGGGAGTCTGCTTCTCCCTCTTTCTCTACCCCTCCCTCCGGCTCATGCTCTCTCTCTCTCTCTCAAATAAATAAATAAAATATTTAAAATAAAATAATATCCCTGACTTGTAAAAAAAAAAAAAAGTAAAAAATACATTGAACACATTAAGTAACTTGGAAAAGAAAATGAAAAATAAGTAACATTAAGGTAGGAAATATTTTTTTTTTTTTTAAGGAGAAGAAGCAGAACATATGAGTAACCAAAGAATAGCAAATTGTATTATATCAAAAGTAAAAATTTATTAAACTGAATACTATATAAGTACAAAAAAAAAAACAAAAAACAGCTTAAGAAAAGTTTAGTGTCAGTAACAGAATAAAAATATATTTAAAAACCTCCAATAGAAGAAAATTTTAGAATATATGCACATGCTATTAATAATACATTCCCAGAGAAATAACTATAAAAGGTCAATAGATATGAGGAATGACTGCAATCATAGAAACACAGCATAAAACCTTGAGATATAGAAAGGATATAGAGAAATGGGAATTTTCACACACTCCTGGTGAACCAACATATCAAGCAATTTGGTCAAGTAAAAAAATGTTTAAATGTAGCACTGTGATAAAATACATGTAGGCAATATACTATATTGCTCAGAAAAATTGTTTTGAGCATGGAAGGCATTGATAAAAATAATTTTCGTGCAGTAATTAAAAATACAAGAGCCTTTCCAAGTGCTAAGAACTAAGACCACTTGTATCCACATAACAATGAAGAAGAAGAACTGAGGTTGTTTGTGCCTACGTAACTTAATTTTTAGTTCTAGGAAATCCCTATCCCGGAAGATAAAACCATAAATCAATAAATAATTTCACTCATTGCTTCACAAAATTTCTGCAAGCCCATCTATCTTAGAGTTTGTTCATTTGGGTAAAATCTCTTCTGCTCAAACAGCTCTCTTAGACAATATTTTACTTATAGACTTCTTTAAGAGTGTAGTCCCTCTGTGTCCATTAATCCTACATAATTATGTCATAAATTTTGCCTGATACCAATCAATCCTCCACCTTAAAAAATCCACTCAATAAATCAGAACATCTGAAGGTGAGGCTCTGAGGACATTAGTTGTTAAAGCATACTTAATTATTCTGAATGCAACAGCTCAAAAGATATTAGAATTAAAAGGAATTTCTCACTTCCATAAATTTATAACTTGAGAGTAAACTACAACATGTAGAGTACACGAAGAGGAATTACATAGACACTGAACATGATGTGAATGCCATGGGTGAAGCATCCGACATGAAACTTATCATATCTTTGAATTATTTTCAAATCCCATTTACCTTGACTTGCTAATTATTGGTTCTTCATGCTTCATGTTAGTTGGTAGCTCGAAAAGATATCTATGGTTATGCATATCTCTAGAGTAACAGTTGGAATAGAATCACATTTTTGTTTTATTTCCTATCTCAAGCTATGAATTCTTTGAGGAAGGAGGACTCTTGTCAAATTCATCATCCCTACTATCCTCATGTTTGGCACATCATATATGATTCATATTCATTAAATGAATGGACATGAGTGAAAAGTTTGCCTGATTCCTTTGTAACCTAATAGTCATATTTTTAAAATGATTTATGTTTATTTACCTTAAAAGTTAACTTTAAAATGATTCACATGCTTTAGTGATTTTCACTTCTTAGTTGTGGAAAATCAGAGGTAAGTAAAACAGTCTCCAATGAAGATAACTATAGCTGCTTTCAAAAAAGAGATACTTCAGGGGTGCCTGGGTGGTTCAATGGGTTAAAGCCTCTGCCTTTGGCTCAGGTCATGATCTCAGGGTCCTGGGACTGAGCTCCGTATCAGGCTCTCTGCTCAGTGGGGAGCCTGCTTCCCCGCTCTCTCTGCCTGCCTCTCTATCTACTTATGATCTGTCTGTCAAACAAATAAATAAACTTTAAAAAAGAGAGAGAGAGAGGTACTTCATTACAGTATCATTTTAAAATGTCGGGTAAAATTTCTTGCCCTTTTGAATGATAAGAAAGCATCATTATTCAATGGCAGCTGCCTTTCTATAACATTTAATAATGAAATAAGGTTCCAGATATGTTTGACTCCAATTTTCAAGGGATTATTTTTCTGCTTCATATTTCGAGAAATGATTCTCAAGAAATGACTGATGAATCTATTTCACAATACCTCGATGTGGGCTCTAACATAACTTAAAAAATATTTGTCTTAATTACTTAATTAAATTATTAAATATGTGTAACAAACAGCGTTTGGCAAATGGAAATCATTTTTAGGTATTACTGTAGTTTGTAATAGTAATAATATTTATCACAGTTCAGACAACAATACAGGTATGTTGAGTTTTAAAGGGCAATGCTCAATTTTTGTCTATATTGATTGCAAAATTATATATGATGCATTTATCTTCCCATTACTTTCAATTATAAAAGTAAATGACAATAAAATCAAACAATGAATGCAAAGATTTATGTTTGACAAAATATTCTATGTTTTATTTATTTTACAGAAATGTTATTTATTTATTTGAGAGAGAAAGCATGAGAGGGGGAAAGTCAGAGGGAGAACCAGATTCCCTGCTCAGCAGGGAGCCCGATACAAGAGTCAATCCCAGGACTCTGGAATCATAACCTGAGCCAAAGGCAGTCAATTAACCAACTGAGCCACCCGGGCATCCCTGACTATGTTTTAATGAAAGAACATAATACCCTTCTCAAATGATACATGACCATATCTATAAATTAGATGCATTCTAAAGTATTCTTTTCTCTACTTCCTCGCTCTTGTAGCTTTGTTAATGAGAAAAGAAATGGTATATCAAATGGCCTCACAGTAACTTAGATGTTTATTTTATTTCAAGTTATTTGAGTGATAATTTTTATATTTATTTGGTGAACCTCCAAAATTAACATCAATCATCTTAAGAAAACTTTCTAAAGGCTCTATATGGCATTTTCTGTTAACTGTTCTTTGCTTAGTAGAAGCTCAATAAATTTTATCAAATAAATCATCTGTGGACTCAAGATATTTTATGCAAGTGCTGTGAAATGTAACAATTTCAGTGCTAGATTGTCCCTCTTCATTTTCCTAGAAACTGATTAGAAGTCAATCACATATTGGTCACGAAAACAGAACACAAAAGAACAAATCAAGGCAAAAGAGAACACGACCCATTATCCACTTTATTTTGCAAATAGTTTTTAAAATTGTCTTTTTCTCTACACTTTATTATGTAATTTCTTTAGACAAAATTTTACTATTTGGAAATATATCACATGCGGCAAATGATTTCTGGAACTTTAATTTATATATACAAACTAAAAGGAAAACACTTTTCCACTGTTACAGTTACAAATCTGATGGCAAGCTTAATACATTTCTCTTGAAATATGTGATCAATACTTTCTAATTGTCAAATTCAGAGTTAGTATCCATATATTTGTTACTTCAGATGGTGATTCCTTTAAAACTTTCTCCTTTCTTGAATTTTTTAAATAATACTATTTTTTTCATCCTACCAACTGTTCCAGTAACTCAGTCACTTTTGGCTTTTATCCTTATTACCTAATGTTTAATTAATATTCATATTGTTTAATTTTATATCAGGTCTTTCTATTTTCCTGTTCTCCCATTTTTCCTTTAATACCATGTGATCTCATTGATTTATATAAACATAACAACTCCTCTAAACCTGATCTCTTGTATACACCTATGTGTAGTTGAGAACTCCTGTCCTCCTCTCTATAAATGATGAAATCCATCTTAAATAGGAATTTAAATAAAATAATGTTAACAATTTACCAAGACATAAGAATATGTTAAGAAAGTCTCTGTTACTCAATGTGTTTAGTAAATAGTCAATAATAATTGTTGATGGTGATCACAATGGGCACTGTCAGAAAAGATTGGTACATATATAAATTTACTATTGTTTTGCATCATTAGGTCCATCCACATGATCTGTGTTGGTCAAAATTCCTTGCCAAATGTATACCTGGGCTAAAAATCAATAGGTCTACTCCCCAAATACAAGAGTGATAGGCATAAGACATCAGTAAGTTCCTTTCAAAAGGAAGAAAATGAAAGGAAAAAGAGTCATCAGTTCCAAGCAAATTAAAAATTTAACTGTATACACTCTTGAATTTCAAGGATTGGGAGTAGTTCATTTGGCTTTAGGCTCTACCCTCTGATCCCTCAGCTCCGTGTCTGAACTCTCAGTTCTACCTTATGAGTCAGGCTTCTTTTTTCATGACAGGTAGCTTGTACTTGCAGCTGAGTGGTTTTATCCAACTGTCTCCTGCCAGTAGAATTTTGGGAGTTTGATAGCCTTCTGTCATTTGCTCTCTTTCTGTCTCCTTTGGTCCAAGCCAATGACATTTCTGCTGATACTACATTTTCAGGAATCTTATGGATCTCCTGTGAATATCCAGAGGAGTCACTCCACTAGACAGTAGACTTCTGCACAGGTTTTTCCTAGATAATCTTGACCTTATTTTTGGTTTCCACTAAAATGGCTGACTGGATCCATGAGTCAAATGCCTGATATCTTCAAAGAATATTCTGTGTCATTAAATGTGCATCTTTGTTCCTTTTGAGGCATTAGACACACCTGCATCTTTCTCTTAAGTTAATTCTTTCCTTAGAGTGAACCTCCTAATTTTAGTTCTTTTGCAATGTGGATAGGTTAAAAGTTTCCCAGATGAAGCCCTGATTATTTTTGTTTAACAAAACTACCTTCAATTTATCTCTTCTCCTCTTGCATTTTATTATAAATGGTGATATAAAACTAAGTTTTACCTTCAACACCGCTGAGAAGTCTCAGCAAAATAATCAAGTTCATCACTTATAAATTCTGCTTCTTATACAACTGTAGGACTCAATCAACCAAGCTTTCTGTCACTGTATAATGACAATCCACTTTGTTCACATACCTAATCACATGTTCCTGATTTCCTTCTGATTCCTAGTTAACAGTGCCTATAAAGTTCACATTTCTACCAATCTTCTCAAAATTCATTCTGCCTTAACTCATTACCCAATTCCAAATCCACTTCCACATTTTTACATGTTTGCTACGTTAAAATCCCATTCTTGTACTACTTATACCAAATCTGTATTAGTTTCCTATTGCTGCTATGACAAATGAACAGAAACTTTGTGGCTTAAAAAACCTAAGTTTATTATCTTACTATTCTAGAAGTCAGAATTTAAAGTCTGAGCTAAAGTAAAGATCTCAGCAGAGCTAGTTCCTTCTGGAGAGGTCAATCCATTTCCTTGTTTGGCCATCTTCCAGAGGCTGTCCTCATCCTTTGCTTGTGGCTGTGCATCAGGTCACCTTTGCTCCCTCTCCTTCCTTCCATCAACATATTGTCTTCTTTCTCTGCCTCTCACTCAACTGCCTCATTCTTATAAGGCCACTTTATGATTACATGGTACCCACATGGATAATATGGCTTATCTCCCCATCTCAAGATCTTTAACCTAATCACATCTGCAAAATCCTTTTCCCATATAAGGTAACAAATTCACAGGTCTGAAGATTAAGATATGCATGCCTTGGGATAGGGGAGACATTATTCAACCTAACATATATTTCAAATATGATGTATCCATTAAGAGAAATAAGGGCTTAAGTTATGATCCATTAAATACATATAATAGTTATATGTATATATTAAAAATATGAGCATATATAGCTAAAATGAGAATCATTTCTGTTATATAATAATTATGATTATCAAATGGTAACTATAGGGCATCTAATTATATTCCCTTCAAATCGTCTTGATGTTAAATAGTTCTAATTACATTGAACTTCCAGAAATTATTCTTTTATTTTTTCCCCAAGGTGTTCCATGTATTTTCCAATTAAAGTTCTATGGATATTATAAGGACTGTAAAACTCATAATTTGACAAAGATTATTAATTTTGGGTTTATAAAATGAAGGAAATGGTGGTTCAAATGCTCTAGACATTAATTTTGGTTGTTTAAAAACTGTTGACAAAATGCTTTTATTTAGTTGTTAGATATTCTATTTTAATTAGTGTGATTGTGTAGTAAAATAATAATGCATAGCCTTATTATTTTAGTCATGAAATTATCTGCACACTTCCCATTAGGCCAGTTAATGAATTTACATTTTCTAGAATTTAAGCATATGTTTCTTAGTGAAATTATTTCAATTATACTGATGATCATTTTCAAAGCTTTGCATAGGCAGCTTGCTTTAAAGCATTAAAAAAGTGACTTTCTGTCCATAAAATAATTAATCCCTTTATCACTTCAGCAGATCTCTTGATGTTTCATTAATTTACCCAAAATTGATTAAAAATCAGGACATAGCTTATAAACTACATTCATTGGTTCAACTACAGAACTAGGAACTAATATTTCTGTTAAAAAATATTTCTTAGGAGGGTTCCCCTTTCTCCACATCCTCGCCAGCATCTGTCATTTCCTGACTTGTTCATTTTAGCCATTCTGACTGGTGTGAGGTGGTATCTCATTGTGGTTTTGATTTGTATTTCCCTGATGCCCAGTGATGTGGAGCACTTTTTCATGTGTCTGTTGGCCATCTGGATGTCTTCTTTGCAGAAATGTCTGTTCATGTCCTCTGCCCATTTCTTGATTGGATTATTTGTTCTTTGGGTGTTGAGATTGCTAAGCTCTTTATAGATTTTAGATACTAGCCCTTTATCTGATATGTCATTTGCAAATATCTTTTCCCACTCTGTCAGATCTCCCTGATATAAGGAAGTGGAGATGCAACGGGGGTGGGAGTTAAGGTGGAAGGAAAAGTAAAAATGAAAGAAGATGGGATCGGGAGGGAGAAAAACCAAAAGAGACTCTTAATGTCATAAAACAAACTGAGGAGGGTGGGGGGAAGAGGGGTTGGGTGAGGGTGGTGGGGTTACATCATATGTTTAAATAAAGCTTAAATAAAGTAAAAAAAAAAATATTTCTTAGGGTTGCAACTACAATGAAATAGGGGAAACTCTCACAGCCCTCAACATCACTAATCATCAAGGAAATGCAAATCGAAACCACAACGAGATATCACCTCACACCTATTGGGATTATTTTCAAAAAGACAAAAGAAAACAAATTCTGGCAAGAATGTAGAGAAAAGGGAACCCTTGCACAGTCTTGGTGGGATTGTAAAAATTGTGCACCTGCTTTGGAAAACAGTGAGGAGGTTCTTCAAAAGTTTAAAAATTGAACTACCACATGATCCAGCAATCCCTCTTGTGGTATATACCCAAAGGACATGAAATCAGAACCTTGAAATGATATCTGTGCCCCCATGTTCACTGCAGCATCATTCACAATAGCTAAAATATGGAAACAACCTAAGTTTCCATCAACATATGAGTGGATAAATAAAATGTGGTGTACATGTGCAACAGATGTTATTCATCCATAAAAAAGAACCTACCAGGGGCACCTGGGTGGCTCAATGGGTTAAAGCCTCTGCCTTCAGCTTAGGTCATGATCTCGGGGTCCTGTGATGAGAGCCCCACATCAGGCTCTCAGCAGAGAGCCTGCTTCCTCCCCCCCTCTGCCTGACTCTATGCCTACTTGTGATCTCTGTCTGCCAAATAAATAAATAAAATCTTAAAAAAAAAAAAGAACCTACCATTTATTTAAACAACACTGATGGGCCTTGAGAACACTGTGCTAAGTGAAATAAGAGACAGAAAGAAAAAAAAACTGCATGATCTCATTCATGTGTAGCATCTAAAAATGCCAAATATGCAGATGTAGAGAATAGAACATTAGTTACCAGTGGCAGAGAAGTGTAGGAATAGGGAGATATTGATGAAAGAGCACACAATTATATTTATGTACAATGAATAAGTCAGAAATTTAATGTACAACATAATGACTACTGTCAATAATACTGATTTGAATACTGAAAATTTGTTAAGAGAATAGATTTTAGGTGCTCTCACCACAATAACAATAAAAAAGGGTAACTATGTGAAGTGATAGAAAATTCATTATATATCTGCACATCAAATCATCACATGTGTATTAGGTACTTTCACTGTATATGTACATCAAATCATCATGTGTACACCTTAAATATATATATATATAATTTTTACTAAAAATGTCCTACTTTGCAAAAGTTATTATTTTAATTGAAAATTTTGAATATATAATGGATTTCTATTTTTAACAAATCAATGATTTATACGTATTTTAAAATTTATTGTATATGAACAGATAGCATATGCTTACAGAGAAAAAACCTCTGGCTTTAATTTCTTCTACCTTGTTTAAATACTACTATTATCTTGCCTTCTATTTTATTCATTTCTAAAGATATAAACCAATTATCTAATTGAATGTTGAAAAACATTTGATAAAACTTCTAGTTTTCCTATCATCTAATAACATGCATGTAGAAAGTAAACATTTTTTAAAGATTTTATTTATTTATTTGCCAGAAAGAGAGAACACAAGCAAGGGGAGCAGCAGGCAGAGGGAGAAGCAGGTTCCCTGCCAAGCAAGGAGCCCAGTGTAGGACTCAATCCCAGGAAGACCTGAGCAAAAGGCAGATGCTTAACCAACTGAGCCACCCAGGTAAGATTTTATTTATTCATTTGAGAGAGAGAAAGAGAGCACAGAAGGAAGGTGAGGGGAGAAGCAGGCTCCCTGCTGAGCAGGAAGCCTGATACAGGGCTCCATCCCAGGACCCTGAGATCATAACCTGAGCAGTAGTCAGACGCTTAACCAACTGAGCCACCCGGGCACCCCTTTAAAAGTGACTTAAACAAAATATTTGGAAAATACCAGTCATGAGAAAAGTACACAGAAAAATCTGTGTGAATTGACCAAATCTATACATGTAATTCCATTACTTAAACAATAAAAATACACTAATCATTTCACTCAAAAAGCTGAAAGTTACAACAACAAAGCAAATCTAGGAAAAGGAGAAAATTTAATGTAGACAAAATTAGAAGAAAATAAGAAAACAAAAATCAGAGAAAAGACATGGGGAAAAATGAGGTTCTTTTAATTGAATGCAACCCATGCAATTTAATATTTTAATATTAAATTTAATATTTAATATTTTTAATATTTAAATTTAATATTTTTAATATTTTTTAATATTTTAAAAATTATATTCAGTATAATACTGAAAGTCTTCCATGAATCACTGTAATATACTGCTCTGAGATGGGGAAAGAGGTTCCCAGAAAAGAGATTCCCACTTCTCTGTGGCTGGTCCACATGGTCCATTTTGAACTTTTATGGGCTTTCCATAAGGTTTGTCAGGATTCCCTCTGCTTTCTTCCTGAGATAGGTCATTATTATTCCATGCAAGAAAATTATTTTGAACTCTTGTTAACTTTTCCTGATTTGTTCATTTAGTACTACAACCAGTCAAATTATTTGAATTCCTTAGAGGATATATTTTGCTCTAACTTTTAACTAAAGTGGTTTGGTTATCATTAATAAATGGTGGTGAATATGAAATCTTTTCCTCATGCTGTTTGGTGCTGTCCTTCTCAGGAAAACCTACACTGTGGATTTAGTAAAAATGATTATGCAATTTAGGAAAAAGAAGACTCTGTCTTCGAAATTAGCATAATTGGACTAAGAACTCATCCTTAAATCCACAGACAATCAAGTTCCATCAGTACTCAAATGTTGTTCAAGTCACCTCCAACTTGTATGTCTAATGTATCTTCATCTTTCTCTCTGCACAATTTTAGTAACGTCATTATCATGTGCTTGTTTAGGTGAGGGCCTTGGCTTCCTATCTGGCTTCCCTCCTTTCTTTCTTCAGCCTCTCCACGTAGCAAATAGAGAAATCTTTCTTTACAAATGGAATTATACTATTCCCAGCTTATAGTCAGTGATTTTTCATATGCTTCGAAAGTATTTGAAGCCTTTTCCCAGAACCTATAAATCCTTACTAGTCCACTTTGCTGACCTCATCTCTGAGAACTCATTCACTCTCTCATTATGATCACAATAGCTTTTGGCAATTACAAGAACAAACATACCACCTTCTCCCTATTGCAAAACTATTGCATTTATTATTCACTATTTTCCCCTGCTACCTGGCATTCCTGGAGCCTAGTGTCCTGAAGGTCTCAGCTGAAGATCCTCAGCTAGAGGATCAGGCTCTTTGTTTCTCCACATCACAAAATCACAGCATTTCCTTCATAGCACTTAAATAACCTATACTTATTTGAGTAATTTGTTGTATTATTTTCTGTTTCCTACACTAAAGTATACCTCTATTACATCAGGTATCTTGTTTGTCTTGCTCAATAAATTACCCAGAGGGTGGAACATCAAGTCTAGTGATTATATAAATGTTGAATAAGTAAGTGAAATGTGATGAGATGTTAAGGGTTTTTTGTTTGTTTTGCACTTTGCAATATATCTTACACTGGAAAGTACATGTCTCTTTCAGGTATAAAAGAGAGATGAACCATTAGGCAGGAAGCAACTTAAAAATATTCTCAATCTGGAGCAGAATCCCAGAGACAGTAACAAATTAGAAAAAGATAGGAAGCAAACGAACAAGCTTCTCCTTTTCTATTTGGGCGCAATAAATCTATTCTATGGCCAAATGTGACCTAGGACTGTTTGAAAATGATTATATATTTTTAGACTATCAAAAGTTTTAATAAGATGAATACCCAACTTTTGTATCAACATGGACAGGACTAGAGGAGATTATGCTGAGTGAAATCAAGCAGAGAAATTCAATTATCATATGGTTTCATTTACTTGTGGAGCATAAGGAATAACACAGAGGACATTGGAGATGGAAAGGAGAAGGGAGTTGGGGGAAATTGGAGGGGGGGAGGAACCATGAGAGACTGAGAACTCTGAGAAACAAACATGGTTTTGGAGGGGTGGGGGTAGGGGGGTTCGGTGAGCCTGGTGGTGAGTATTATGGAGGGCACATATTGCATAGACCACTGGGTGTGGTGCATAAACAATGAATTCTAGAACACTGAAAAGAAATAAAAATAATAGTAATAAAGATGAAAAGTGGGAAAAAAGTTTTAATAAAACTTGTTCAGCAGATTTATGCAGATATTAGATAGATATTAAATTACAAAGTTCCCAAATATGTTAATAACCACTCTATTAGTCTTAAGCATATTCTTTTGTAGGCCAGGCAAAAATTTCCTTCCACCCTCTTAGAGTTTTTCAGCCTAGTCTGAAAATCAAACTGATATTAAACAGATAAACAGGAGAAAGGCATGCAAATGTATTTAAGTTCTACATGAAATGAGAGCCTCCATAAGGAATGAAAACCCAGTGGCTTCTATACTTGGCTGAACAGAACGAAGCATTTGTGGGAAAGAAACTGAAATATATGGGAGGCTAAAAGAAAATTAAGAAATATTTTAACAAAATCTGTTGTGCAGAATTTCTTAGTTTCAACTCCCTGCCAAAGACATATCTTTTTTCTTCCCCCCTCAAACAGGGAGGGCATCTTTCACCTAGAAGTTTTCAGGAAAAAAAGGAGTGATTAGAATGTCCTTCCTGTATTTGGTGTTTTTAAAGTGCCTTTAGCTCAAAATAATCCTCATGCCAAAGTGTCATTTTTGGGGATAGAATGTGCTACCATTCACTATCCTTTGGTGCTTTCCCTTTATTTGAAAATGTAACTCCATGGAGCTTTGCATATTATAGTCCCTCAACAAATATTAGTTACAGGAAATGAATTTATTAACTGCCATAGTTAAACACAAACCTGATTTCATTATTCCAGTATTTAATAGTTTTCAATACATTGAGATTGACTATAAACCTCTATGATAGTCCTGACTATCTTGTAGTTGAGCTGTGATTATGTTTTAAATACTTTATGCTGATTTACTTCTGTTTCTTTGCCCCACAGACAAGTTTTATCTTACCTATGATGTCCTTCTGTAAACTTTCTGCTCATGAGTTGAGATTTAGCACGCGTATGACCTGCTTTGTCCCACCTTCTTATAACTATTCAGGTGACGTAGGCACTGCTCCCCTAAACTCTCAATCGCATTTTGAATTCCACTCTATTCTTATCATCCAGGGTTTTCTTTTTTTTTTTTTTTTTATTTCTTTCCTTGTAATACATTTGCTAAGCTATTTCAGAACAGGCCAATTTTTTTATTATCTTTGCATAATATTTTAAAAAGCACATGTTGTACAAAAGGTTTTAGAGTCTCAAAATATTGAAATGGCTTGAATTTCAAACTAGCTTCAGTGCAAAGAGAGACCCTACAGCTAAGAAGCTGAAATGGAGGGTTTCTGAGACATTTGCCATTAGCCTAGACTCGCCATTGCTGGCTGAAAAACATCATTCTTTCTGTTTTGCTCTAGATCCTTCTAGATCACGCTGATTTTCACTTGAAGGAGTAGTGATTTAATTGAAAACGCACTATATCTGACTTAAGTAGTTATTTTTTAAGACTTTATTTATTTGAGAGAGAGTATGAGCAGGTGGAGGGGCAGGGGGAGAAAGAGAAGCAGGCTCCTCCCTGAGGAGGGACCCAACAAGGGGTTCTATCCCAGGATCCCTGAATCATGACCTGAAGCCAAAGGCAGACACTTGCCTGATTGAGCCACCCAGGTATCCCCTGACTTAAGTTCGTATTGCTGCTCTGGTTTAATAATTATTCAATGTCTGCCTTATCTTCAGATATCAATACTTACATCACCTTAACTTTTAAACATGCCAGCTTTTAAATATGATATCTATATTATAAGTTTTTGTTACATTTTAAGAAGTCAATCGCTGTGAAGATTGATATGTTGATATAGTTATGTGGCATTATGGGCAATAAATGAAAATCAGTTAATGCAAATAATAATAATAATAATGATGACATGAATTGTAACATCAGAAAGACACAAACTCATGAAGTCATTTGTTTTTAAATTATATAGAAAAAATTTTAGCTAGAAAATTTTAGTCCATGAAACATGCATTAGAAATATAAAATCATAGTGTTATACCTAAATGTATCATATATTCTTTTTTCTGAAAAATATTTTTACAACTAGATTAAAACAGTAGAAATAAAAGATAAATCGCCTACCCTTAGAAGCACTTATTCATAATCTAGTAATTTATTTGAGAACTTATTTTAACTTATTTATGGACTTTCAATACAATTAAAATTATATTCTCTTCCAGATGACTATAATTTTTAATGAGATATAAGTGACTTATAGCATTATACTAGTTTCTGATATAAAATATAATGATTCCATATTTGTATATATTGTGAAATGTTCACCACACTAAGTCAACATCCTCCCCATACATAGTACAAAATATTTTTTCTTGTAATGAAGATTTTTAAGATCTATTTTCATGGCAACGTTCAAATATTCAATACCATATATATTTTTTAAGATTTTATTTATTTATTTGTCAGAGAAAGCACAAGCAGAGGGAGCAGCAGGCAGAGAGAGAGGAAGAAGCAGTCTCCCTCCTTAGCAAGGAGCCTGACTCATGACTCGATCCCAGGACTCTGGGATCATGACCTGAGCTGAAGGCAGAAGCTTAACTGACTGAGCCACCCAGGAGCCCCTAAATACAGTATTATTAACTGTAGTCACCATGCTGCACGTTATACCCTCATGACTTTTTTATTTATGTTTTAATTTTAGGAGATAGATTTTTTTTTTAAATAACATATGAAACAGGTATAATTTTCTAGTTTGAGTATAAGTAATTTGTAACAGTAGTTATACTAGATAAACCTTCAACTTAACTTTGTTTTTCCATCAAAGGTGCTGTATTTTTATCCAATTATTGGCAAAAGGCATTACCTATTTTTCTGGAATATATCTTTATGTTGTATTTAATTAGCAGGAGGGATTTTTTCCCCCTTGAAAATGACATTTTGAATGACCTGTTTATAGCATAAACTACAAAATCCTCCTTATCTCATATACTTTCTTCTTTATTTTTTTTTCCATCCCATATACAATAGCATGATTCTCCTGTTTGGGACAATTCATTGTTCTTTCTAAACTTTACTCCATTGTCTGATTATGATGACAAGTGATCACCACACTGGTTCAGAGGTAAAGGTTTATCATGAATGTATGTTCTCACATGGTTTTGATTTCTAAAGGATCTGTGCAGACTTTCGTTACATAAGCAGAGTGATAATATTTAGCTATTCATTTAAAGTCCTAACATCAAACCATTTTCTCAGACCTCCAAAAAAATGTTAAAAATATAGTCATTTATATGTTAAATTCTCTCTCTCCTTTTTTTCATTTACTGCGGATAGAACTCACCTTGTTGAACAGCCAAATAATTTTTTTTAATGAAAATCAAGCAGTTTAAATAGCTCAAAAGCTTGGTAAAACCAGAGACTTGTTAATTTATTTTTAAATATGTTTTTAATGTTTTTTTTTAAAGGAATAGGCAACTTTTGGGGTTTTCTCCTGGTTAGATTAACACTAACTATTTCAATAAATACAAAATGAAAAAAATTTGCAAGCATTTATGATGTAAAAATATTGAACAGTAATAGAAATTAAAGTGGATAATTAAGAGAACAAGGCAGGCAGAAATATGACATTTTATTCTCCATTTTGAAGTTTCCTGTCAGGTGTGCAAGATAAATAGTTATAGATAATAAGTGAATGAAAAAATTAGGCAGTAGCATACTAAAGGGAGTTGGGAATGGTAGGTACCAGATAACAAATAGACTTCTGATATTCCATTTATGTCTGATGGCTTTGTGGTTATAATTGAAAGGAGAAATTACTAACTCATGCATCTCAGATTCAGTCTTGCTTTAAATAAGGATAATATCTATGTAGTCTTTGAGGAAAGAATGTTAAGAAAATCTTATATTTTCAAAATTACTGTACTGGTATCTTTTACAGTCTCTGGCGAAGGAACAGAATAAACAAATTACTTCTAGTTTACAAGATTTACAAGAGCAATATTTGTAAAGAATGTCTGTCAGAGGACCTTCCACTGATACAAATGTATTAATGGAAATGTACTGTATGCAAGCTCATTCTCCTACACTGTACACTTAGAAGACAGAAGAAGCTTCTTTAAAATTAACCGCGGTGTTTTTTTCTTAAATATATCTAGTTAGAAGGATAAACCTTTAGCATTTAAATTTTGTAACATTCATTTAATCTCTATAATTTTTCATTTTGTTTTTGTTTTCAAAAATTCATTTGTTTTCACAAAATGAAATGTTTTCATCCAATTTGTAAAGGTATCCACTACCTCTTTCACATGATGCCACCATTTATTGATGTTAAAAACCTTGGAGTTATTCTTAAATATCTCTTTGCATCAAGCCCCCCACCTAGTTTATCGGGGAAGCATATCAGCTCTACTTTCAAACACATCTTACCATGTATCATAAGAAAGAGGTAATGAGCTTGTATCTGGAATATATTCTTTACGATTTTTTTTTTTTTTACATTCAAACTAGAAAACTAAATCTCTTTTTTTTTTTTTTATCTTAAAGATTTTATTTGAGAGAGAGAGCACATGCAAGACAGTGAGAGAGAGAGCATGAGCAGGGGGGGAGGGGCAGAGAGAGAAGCAGACTCTGCAGAGCTAGGAATCCGACAAGGGGCTCGATCCCAGGACCCTGAGATCATGACCTGAGCTGGAGGCAGAGGCTTAACCTTCTGAGCCACCCAGCCACCCCTGTTTCCCAGTGGGAAACTAAATCTCTTTTATATTGAGTCTTTTTTTTTTTTAAACTCTACCTCAAAAAATAAGAACATTATGATTGTCTGCAAGAGAATATAATATTAATCACACTGGAAATCCAGAAAGAATCCATCTTGTTAAGATCACCATCATTTCTCCCACAGACTACAGAAATAACTTTGAAACTGTTCTCATTACTATCAATTTGGCCCACAATGCTTCTTCCTTGCTCCAGTTGATTTTCAAGGGGAGTAACGATGATACAGAAAATAATAATCCCCATGCATTTGTTAAAACCCAGAGAGCCTGTATATTGTAAAGAGTGAAATTTACTTATACAATTTTTTTTTTAAATCTACCCAAATATTGAGGACCTCCAGGAAGAAATGCAAACTGTGACAACTGAACCTAGCTGTGTTACAAATGTATGGTATAAGTGCACCAAAGGAGAGGGGGGAAGAGGAAAAGGGAGTTAACTTAAGCAACTTTGGAAAGGAACATTTTGAATACTGTACAGTTAAGAACAAAAGAACATAAAGACTATACCTCCATTGTTTATTTGTTTCTACAGGTGTAGGGATTAACAATTTTAAAACTAGTTTACTTGAGTATTGGAGTAGAAGAACTAAATTGCTGACACTAGGAGCCCTGTTTTTCTCTGTCCAAAAAAGAAGTTATAAATATTAAAGGAGGCCAGATAAATGCAGGTGCATGAATCCTATGGCACTGGATTAAGCTTTGGAGTATAAGTGGGAACTTGTGTTTCTTTTCCTATAGATATAGACATATAGAAGATAAATAACTATACCCATGTGTGTAGACATGGGGTAATATGCACACGTATATTTCTTTTTTTTAAGATTTTAAGATTATATTATTTATTTATTTGATAGACAGAGATCACAAGTAGGCAGAGAGGCAGAGAGAGAGAGAGAGGAGGAAGCAGTCTGTCCACAGAGCAGAGAGCCTGATGCGGGGCTCGATCCCATGACCCAAGCTGAAGGCAGCGGCTTTAACCCACTGAGCCACCCAGGCGCCCTATTTCTTAGCTCCATGTACCAAGATGGCCTAGAAACAGCACAAGTTCAACAGCAGTGAGCATACCTTGCATTCTTATCGCAATGTCTGAAACCAATTCTTCAAGGAAAGGAGTCTGGAATCGCTGGAGTAATGGCTGATTCCAAGGCTGTGGTAGGAGAAATAGAAGATGAATGTGTGGCATATTGTATTGGCAGAAAAGTAAAAGAGACAGGGCCATGTTGAAGGGACACAGGAACCAAGCAGAAAACTCTCCTGGTAGCTAAGTCTGGAATAATTTGAGCAATGATTTAAATAATAGTAGCAATGGACTATAACCCAAAGAATAAAATATGTTGTCTATGAACCCATCTGGATAAATAAATGATTTAATAGATAAATAAATGCAGGAGAAGGCACAGATTTTCCTTAAGGAATTCCAAACAATAAATGTAGAAGAAATGTAGAAATAGAAAATCATCATTAGAGTAGCATAGTAATAATTTCCAAAGGCAACATCTACAGGTATGTGCTAATACTGGTAGGCAAAACTTGAAGGAAAAACAGCATCTTGGCATAACCTTAAAGTATCACCCCCAAAGCATTTATTAAACATTGTGGTGATTTAAAGATATCTAGAAATTCTTTGATACTCCCTCCAGAGAATGGAGTTCAATGTTATTTCCTTTTGGCAAGGAGTGGATTTAGTTACTCATGTCTAGTAACTAGAGTACAGAAAGGCGAAGAAACATACAGAAACCTGACACCAGCTTCTTCATAGGCTCAAGGTTAACATCGCCAGCACTAAGTCATGTTGATGCCATGCCACCCTTCTCCAGATGATACTATGAGAGGGCCATTTCATTTCTCTGGTATTCATTCTCCCCCCAAATCCATAAACCCAGTCCAATCATGACAAACTATCACAGAAACCTAAATCAAGACATATTTTTCATGATACTTGAGCAGTCATGAGCATCGAGGGAAGACTAAGAAACTATTACAGACCAAGGAAGGATTAGGAGACGTGATGACATGACATCCCAAATTAGATATTTCAACAGAAAAGAACGTAAGTGGAAAAACATTTGAATCCAGAGAATCATTTAATAGTATTGCAGTTTTGTTTGTTTCTTAATTTTGTTCCATGTAGCATGGTTACATATGATGTTAGTAGGAGAAATTACATGAAGGACATATGGGAAGCCCCTGAACTATCTTTATAGCTTTTCAGTACATCAAATATTATTTTAAATTTAAAAAGTTAAAATAAATATTATTTTAAATTTAAAGAGTTAAAATAATATTAATAATATTGACAATGCTTCCTGCTGAAACTCTGCCATAGTAGCCCACTGCATTCACAATGACTTCTAACCTCACTGTCCTGGTCTATAGAGCCTTAGTTTCTGGCCCTATGAGATTTATCTCCTTCTTTTCTTCACTCCTGTGTATTTTGGTTGCAAGCACTTTCTTTGCTCTTTGTTCCTATCTTAAGGCTTTGAAAATCCTTGTTCTTGAACATAAATTATCTGCTGAGTACCTTGCCTTATGGTAATACTAATGTATTTCCTTCTCTATCCCTTCAGCTTTGTTTCAATCTCTTTTAAGCGATAAAATCACATAATGAACCAACTGAATTTTTAAAAATCAGTTGGATTTTTCATTATCTTCATATTAGATTACCCCTCTTAATTTGTCATTTGTGCAAAAAACTTAATATATAATCAATTTAATTAAAATATATATTTCACTTTTAATGTCAAAAAACATGAGTTGATTATGACTTATAAAACTATTTCAAAACACAACTGAATTGATTGTATGTGCCTTTGTAACAGCCTAAAAATCTACTCAACTATATGACCTAAAATAGATTTTATTTTAATGGATAAAATGTAGTTCAGTCTACTAGGGGCTCTTTATTTTACAGACGAAGAGACAGATGCCCAAACAAGAGTTTGTGGTAATTTGCAAGAGTCCCAGGGCTTCCATTTAGCTCCCTAAATTGTAAGGCTAGTTTATGATTCAAAAATTCCCCCAGCTTCTTTTAGATATCATCTTCTTTACAATTATAAACTATACAGTATACAAATTTTGCATTTGGGGGATCAGGAATGAAAAATTATTGACAGAGCAAAAGTCATAGTAGTTTATGTTTCACAAAGAGATAGAACTAATCTATATCAGGCACTTTTTTTTTTTTTTGAGATAAATGAGTATAAGTAGTTCAGCCAAGAAGTTCACTTAAGTAAGATATCCCTTTCCATGAACACTTAAAAGTATTCATGAAATACTAGAAATGATAAAATTAATAACTAAGTATATGACAAAAACTTAGTATTGATTGAACACAGAAGCAATGACTGTTTCTTTCAAATATTAATAACGCCTTTATTGCACATTAAAATCCCATCACATGAATTTATTATTTAAAACTCCAGTAAATTTAATATTATCTCTAAAGCAACTATTATAGAGACTTAATGGATTTCTTAATTAGGATATAGCATTAATGGTTATAGAACTCTAATTAAAATGGAGGGGTTGAGAAACAGCCAAAGTCTGAAGAAATTATTTAAGCACTGATTTTATTAAAAAAAGAAAAGTGGACAGAAGCTTTATTCAAAATGTTAAAAGGAAATGTACAAATCATACACTTCATTTAGCCATTATAATGTTTTCCATGAGGATTAATATGTACTGTTCCCTTCTAAATATAGATTCTATTTTGCTTTAATATCCTGTAAGTTATCTCATTCATCTTGCTGCTTAATTAGAGTTTATTGATTTTACAGAGAAATTAAAATGCATCTTCTATTGATACTTGGCAAATTCATTTGTACCTCTGAAATTTCTTTCATAATTTTACTTACTTGAATACAGATTTTCATTCTAAATGTATCACTACATTAAGAATTCATCCGAATAGAAGCACCTGGGTGGCTCAGTCCTTAAGTGTCTGCCTTCAGCTAAGGTCATGATCCCAGAGTCCTGGGATCCAGCCCAACATTGTGCTCCCTGCCCAGAGGGAAACCTGCTTCTCCCTCTCTCACTCCTCCTTGCTTGTGTTCCCTCTCTTGCTGTTACTGTCAAATTTAAAAAAAAAAAAATTCACCTGAATAAATTTATTTAGAAAATGTTATCTGTGACTGTTAAGAGTTGATGTGATCAAAATTATTTAAATGATTTGAAATTTAGTAATAGAGTTTAATATTTGACTTCCAATAATATAATTTGATTCAAATAAACATCATCTATAGCTATTTTTAATCCATTATTATGTATGTTAATAATACACTAATTAGTTTTAGGATGCTTTATTAGATAACAATTCTTCCCATAGCCTTTACTAGTCTCTGGATAGTTAAGACGCTTTGTTCCAAGTAACAGAAAATCATTTTTAAAGAGCAGAAGCAGAAAATGAAATTGAACACAGGGGATCAAGAGTATCTTAGGGAACCAAAGACCAAGAAATGCCACCAGGATGCTTATGGGTTGGCGCCTTGGAACAAGGGGATATTCAGTAATTTGAGAGACATTTATTCTGTGTCTGACTTGCTTATGTTTAACTTACATGGACTCACCTCTCTGCTTTTTTATGTCTCTAATTCATTCCCCTCTCTCTGTAAACTGAATTTTTACCTCTTTAAAATTCCTGTTGAATATATGACAACTTCACCATTCCAGAATTTCATGTCCTCAAGTAAATAAAAATGATTAAAATGAATTATTTTTCCCAATTCCAAATTCTGGCAAAATGATTCTGATTGTCCTGACCTGATTAGTGTCCATTTCTGATATAATTAATGATGGTCTGAGGTTTAGAGGCTATAGTACAAAAGAATGAGTCAATGTCCGGTCCTGTGTAAGGCAAGTATAAGATCAGGAAAGCAGAAGTCACAGAAATCCTCAAAAGATATAAACCACATGGAGATAATTAACTATCTCTCATAAGTGAAACCATGAAAATATTTATGTTTAGTAGACTTAATTCTTCATCAGTGTTGAGTTGACACTATAAAATTTAAATAGTATAAAATGATGCAATTTTAGTGATTTATACTTAACATATTTAAGTTCTCATAACAGGATATAACTGGAATCATTTCCAGTGGAGGCTAGAATTACTTTGGCTGGAGCCTAAATTCAACACAATATTTTTAAATGTTTAATTAATGTATCCCTACAGCTGCTAGAATATATACAAATTCTGAAAGACTTGCCAGTTTATCTCTTATTTCTAGATAAATAAGAAATAATGTCCAACAGAATTCATCAAGTCTTTTGGCTACTGGACAACATATTTTAAAATCATCAATTAATCAAAGTACTTACTAAATAGGCACAATAAGTCACTAAGACACATTTAAGATATTTTTAAAATAACTAATTAATTAAAATAAATAAAAAACTAAGACAGTCCCAATATCCCTAGTTTTGTGGTGATTTTTTCTTTCTTTCTTTATTTTAAATATCCTACCTACCAGTGACCAGGGCAAGAAAGTGAGGTGTCTCAGGTGCAGGACCTGGTTGGGTGCAGGAACTCCGGCTGCCAAAAGGCAAGAGGATCTCAAGGGTCAGGGTTAACCAGGGCTAGGCAACGAGGGGCCAGGGCCACCGACTGTCGGGATGTGGTACCACGTCAGATATTATCAGAGTTGCTTGATAAAGCATATATTCTCTAGTAGAATGCCCTCCCACAAAATAAAAACCCAAGCTAAAATAGCCCCATAACATTCCAGCAAATATTGAACTAACTGATGTTATGGATGGCTTGTTTCCTGTCCAGACACAGAAGTCGGCACAGTAATATATTGTAAGAAATTCCAAAATGAGCAAATTGCCTCTGAATATCTCTAGAGTAGCCTAACCTTCTATATTTTCGAAGTATAATGTCATTCCTGGCACACAGAAAATACTCAATAAATTTCATTGAATAAATGGATGAGTAAATGGATAGAGGGAAAAAGCTAGATTTTAAATCAGACTAGGGATTAAATCAGTCATTAGGGAAGGCACGCGAGCCTCAGTTTCATTAAGGGGAATAATCATTTTTATAGAGTTGATCTGTGAATAAAATCAAATCGTATTTTTAAACACTACAGTTCTTTCTGACACAAGTTGTTTCAAGCTGACTTTTACATTTTTTTTATTCAGAACATCTGCTTTGAAATCAGCCATTTTTCCAATGAGTCCAGCTCATCATAATGGATAATGGGATTTAAAAGACAAGATGGCTTGCTAGATTTGCAATTTTTCAAAATTGAAAATTGGGGAATAAAATTCTATCAGGTGTATAAAGGAATTTTCATAGCAGATGACACTGAAGGAACAATAAATGGTATTAATTATTATTAATTACTATTATTTGCAATATACACCTCAGCATGTATATGGAATATAGTATTCCTTATTCACAGAAAAATATTAACATATTAAAATAAAAAATTAAATTTTAAAAATACTAAAACAAAAAATATTTGAATTGTCCATGCACAGGGATTTGAAATATTAGTGGTGAGGTAATGGATTATTTAAAGATTTTAATAGTCTTTTTTTAAAGATTGTTTTAAATTATTTTATTTATTTGACAGACAGAGATCACAAGTAGGCAGAGAGGCAGGCAGACAGAGAGGAGGAAGCAGGGTCCCTGCTGAGCAGAGAGCCCAATGCGGGGCTCGATCCCAGGACCCTGGGATCGTGACCTGAACCAAAGGCAGAGGCTTTAATCCACTGAGCCACCCAGGCACCCCCTAAAGATTTTAAAGTTGCAGGTTTTGTATGCATGTATCACGTTGCATATAAAAAAATAAGTTCTCTTTTTGCATCAGAAACAACATATATTCTGGAAATACTTATAATAGGTTAGAACAGATGGTTGAAATGTTTAAAATATCATTAGCTTAGAAAGGAGAATCTATTTTTTCACAGTTGATAACTCTGCCAAATATTTACTCTGAATTAAATATATTGAAAACTTGACACAAACAATGCATTATACCATATATACATATACACACACATGTTATATACACACTTCCCCCCATAGTCCTAAAATAAATCATAAGTAAAGTGAGAATAAAAATAATTGAAGGTAAGAGTACAATAGTCTTATTCTGCCTTGAAAAACAAATAATAAGTTAATAACTATTTTTCACTGTAAACATTCATTTGAATTACCTTTTTTCCCCCCACATATTAGTGACAGGGAATTTATATTTTCAAATAAAAATATTCTTAATTTAAACTTTAATGTATTATCAAATTTCAACTTTCTCAGTTGTCTGAATAGCTTGTAAAAATAATAAAAGTTTATAAATTAATATTAATTATAAATATAAATTATAAATATAATTATATATAAATATAATAAATATAAATATTAATATTAATTATAAATATAATTTATAATCATAAATTATATTTATAATTATAATTATATCTATAATTAATAATATAATATAATATAATATAATATAATATAAATTAATATATTATATATATTATTAATATTAATTCAATATTAATATTAAATGTATATTAATATATATTTATAATAGTATAAATATAATTATAAATTATATTTATAATTAATATTATTTTATATATAACATATAATGTAATATAATTCTATATTATATAAATATAATAACTTATATTTATAATTTATATATAATTCACATATATAAATATATAAAATATAATTATAAAATAATAAAAATAAGAATTCTTCCAAAAATAACCATAAAGGCCCTGGGGGAAAAGGTGTCTGAAGTCATCGGAGCGCAACTAAGGTAACCAAGCCTTTCTGAGCCAATCTGCTGGAGAGAAGACAAAATGAAGAGAAATGTGTTGAGGTAGTCCTGCTTTTGAAGCTTTTCCTCTTGGGCCAGGCACACATCTGCCGCACTGGGCATAAAAGCCTTAGCTCAGAGTTCATAGCCATTTCTCTTGGCTTTAGGAGACTCAGTAGCAACTCTGGATTGCATGGCATCTGGGATCAAGAGGCCAAGATCCAGGAGAAGATGGAACCTGCGAGACATGAACCTGAAGTTTTGTAGTTTTTTGAGGTTTTCACCAGTTCCTGAGCTGTGCATGGCAAAAGGAGTAAAAACTCGTAGCATTGGCTAAGATGCTAAAAACCTCGACAGAATTTTTAGGAATTTCACAATTCTAAAAAGACAAAATGAGTGTGTATATATACATATGTGTGTGTACATACACACACACACACTTGAAATTATATATAT
>ML100803.1:0-60731 GCA_003697995.1 Taxidea taxus jeffersonii | reverse complement strand
ATGGAAGGAAAATATCCCAAGATAGTTTTCAGGAAAATAATCCAGGTTTGGGTCAAAGGCAAACTAGAAATGATTAGGTTTTAGAAAGCTTGAATTCTACTCTTGAAACACGACAATCCTTGACAGAATCAAGATGCTTGAACATTCTGTAAATGCCAGCCATAGAGAAACCAGATCCTCCCTGAAGAAAATAAAATGCCAATGATTTAGATCTTTTCATAAATAATATATAGCATTCACTTAGCAATTACTAGTCATACAAGGACCCTAAAACTAAAAATCAAAAGGTAGAGATCTACACATTATCCAGTTAATGGAGTAATAAGACAAGACAGGTGATTGGAAATATGACTAATATTACAGAAAGTCTTCCAGAGAATACCTTCTCCATTATTTTAATGAGCTCAACATAACCTTTATTTAAAAATAATGATTTATCTTATGAGAAAAGTATAGCAAAAATATTTTAAAATATTAATTAAGTTATTAAAATATTAATGACTCTAATTGTGGGTATAAATTGGTACAACCTCTTTGGAAAAATGACATTACAAATTATAGTGAATGACTATAAATCACTATACAACAACTCAACTCCTATTTACATATTGAACAGAAAGGCATTGGGGTTTCATTTCAAAAGGTCTGTATAAGAATGCTCACCTGACCATTATTCATAGTAGGAAATAGTCAAAGTTTGGAGATAACCCAGTAGTAGTACAGTATACTTTTTGTTTCTAACTTTTCCCTAGTTATGTATATGATAAAGTTACTTATTTCCTTTGAAACTGTGACATTGCAGTGCTCCAAGTAATTTAAATTCTGTATCTGTTTCTTCTCCATTGACTTTCAACTTGGCCAAATTTTGCTTTATTAATATCATATTAGTGTATGATAGTATACCTGTTCCTAACTGAGGCTTATAAGAGACATAGTCAGTAACTTCCAGTCAACCTCCACTCTTATCCCCCATGATAAAAACTAACAAATGCAAACAAACAGAAACACTGACCCCTAGATATCAGGAGTTCCTTCAGTCTTGGTCCCCTAGAGTGGATGTAAAATGAGTCCTGGGTCCAGTTTAACCTATGGTAGCCCAAGATGAGATTGCCCAAATGTTAGCCAACCTGTAAATACACAAGTATAACCTAAACATTTATTGTTGGAAGCCACTGAGATTTTTCTGGTTGTTTTTATGCAATGCTATCCAGAGGGAGGAAAAAAACTTGATGAAATCCCAAATGTCCATCAATTGCAGAATGTATATGTAACATATAGTATATTCATGTAATGGGATGATATGCAACACACTGTGGACAGATCTTATAACTATAATATAGAGAAAGGATATGTGCTTTTTACGACACAAAGAAATCAGGAAAATTTTTAGCAAAAAAATCCAACTATGAATTTCATCTCTCATAAAGAATCATTAACAATACCCCCATTATTTCTATATGCATATTTAAATGTAGATATCAGATAAATAACAGATAATATAGAGTTCATGAACAGAAAGTATTTTAGAAAATGTGATGAAATACTTATTAATTAAAAATAAAATATATTACACTAAGTTTTATTTAAATTTACTATAAGGAAAACAGACACAAAGTAAAGGATCTCTGTTAATTTTTAGTAAATATTTCTTCATAACAAAAGATAATCGTTTCTAAAATCTATTTAAAACTTCAGAAAATGTATGGAGACAAATATGAAGTGGTTGGAGTACTTTTGATTTTTGGATGATTCAACAATATCTAGCAACTCCTCAGTGCAAAAAATCCAAACTCTAGTACTTGTCTTCTCATGTCCTATGGCTGTATCATTAATATTACAGTGTCAACTTTTATAATATTTCTACATATTGTGTTACCATGGGCCCTACAGCTGAAAATAATTCAACTTATTTTGGTAGGCTTCATACCACTACTCCTTTAATACCTTCATTTCTGGGTTTGTTCATTTATTTTCCTATTGTTCTTTCTGTGAGAACTTTGTCTACTATCTGTTTGTTTCTAGGAAATCTGGAAAAGCATGGTTGCTGTGTTCTCAGAGTTCTTGAAGTTTTGTGTATAATACCTTGGAGGAAGCTTATGTTTCGCTGAGGATCTATTAAATCCCTTTACACATTATCTAATGTATTGTACAGAAGGTGCCTTAATGTTGGTATTTTGTTAAATCCATTTAAACGTTAGAAAATAGGTGTTCAGATGGAGAAGCTGTTCATGGTGGCCAATCTACTGACAGGAGATGGAACTTGGACCTGCAAATTCCCAGAAGATAGATCCTCATCCATGACTATTAACAAATGCCACATACCACCATTTAGGAGGTGACTTCTTTGGGTTTGATGCCTACATTCTTGTGTGAGTAAATTCACTAGAAAATGTTCTTGCTGAAACAAGTTCTCTTTGAATATTATTTTTCCTCCTTCTCAGGAGTGTTAGTCTTTCCTTCTCAGGTTTGTCTTCTGTCTTTGTGAATATTTTTTTTCCATTTTAATTATTTTCCCTGTTATTCCATATACACAGAGTATATTCCATCTTCTTCCTCATATTTCCCAGTTTTAGAATTTTGTTCTTCTCATCTCCCTTTTGTGTGATTTTGTCAATGATGTTTCCCACGTCTTTGATGGATTTCATATCATGTTTATTCTATTTCTATTAGTTCTTTTTTTTAAAAGATTTTTATTTATTTATTTGACAGACAGAGATCACCAGTAGGCAGAGAGGCAGGCAGAGAGAGAGGAGGAAGCAGCCTCCCTGCTGAGCAGAGACCTTGATGTGGGGTTTGATCCAGGACCCTGGGATTATGACCTGAGCTAAAGGCAGAGGCTTTAACCCACTGAGCGACCCAGGAGCCCCTATTTATATTAGTTCTAAAATAACTTCTAACTTTGTATTTTATTTCCCACTACATTGAATTCTGAACTTGCTAGATATATAGCCTGTAATTTTCTGAATCTATGGTGCACTGTCTAAGCTCAGTTTTCTTGGGACATACTTCATTTAATATTCTCTATTCATTGTCTTGGACCTATATTGTTATAAATAAGACCAATATTAATTTTTTAAAGATTTTATTTATTTATTTGTTAGAGAGAGAGAGAGAGAGAGCGAGCACAGGCAGACAGAGTGGCAGGCAGAGGCAGAGGGAGGAGCAGGCTCCTTGCCGAGCAAGGAGCCTGATGTGGTACTCGATCCCAGGACGCTGGGATCATGATCTGAGCCGAAGGCAGCCGCTTAACCAACTGAGCCACCCAGGCGTCCCCAGTATTAATTTTTTTAATTATTATTACTTATCCTTGAAATATAGTTTGGGGAGAGTGGACAATGAAAACTTCAGCTATCACTTGTATTACCGTTTCACTGTTTGGGACATTCATTCACTATTCTATTGTTTTAATTTGCCTTGGGGTTTGACTATTCCTTATTTCTGAAAAATATTTTAAAAATATTCCCTACATGTCATGCCATATTATCTCTTTGTGCTTTTAATTTCTTTTTCATTTTTATGGTGAAAACAATCCCTTTTTCTCTGCTTTTTTCTATTGGAGATTCCCTTTATCACAAAATTTAACCTTATGTAGGATTTTATTTAAAACAAGTATTTCTGTTATTGTATTCCATTTTTATATTAGCTTGAGTATTCTTTCTCAATATGCTATTATATAACTTCTAAAGTCTTCTTGAATAATATATTTCATAGTTAAACAATTAATTAATTAATTAGGATTTTTTAGCATCTTTGTGATAGGCCTTTAATTTTTTACTGTGTGCCTAATTAATAACCAAAGCCTCCACATTACTTTATTGTCACTTTTGGCTGGCTTATATGTATTTGTAGCATAATCTTTGCACAACATGAAACCACTGGATTCAAGTGAGGACATGGCCTTGTCTAATTTAGGATTTTTTTTTAAGATTTTATTTATTTATTTGACAGACAGAGACCACAAGTAGGCAGAGAGGCAGGCAGAGAGAGAGGAGGAAGCAGGCTCCCTGCTGAACAGAGACCTTGATGTGGGGTTTGATCCCAGGACCCTGGGATCATGACCTGAGCTAAAGGCAGAGGCTTTAACCCACTGAGCCACCCAGGTGCCCCAGGATTTTGTTTTATTTGCAATAAACAGGGTTGAGGTATTTTGATTTTGCTTATATTCTGATGGATTACCCTAAATAGAATTTGCCAATAAATTGGCTGTGAATTAGGAAGAAGAGAGGAATAATCAATGACTCCAAGGCATTTGGTCTGAACCTAACATGCATGACAGAATATGATACATCCTTTGCAATTCTTATTAATAAAGAACTTTCAGTGACTTTTGAGTGTAAAACCAATATCATTTTAAAAGAAAATATATGGTATAAAATTTATGTGTGATATGCCCAGCATCATGTATATTGTTTTGTAATCAAATGAAATCTAAAATGTAAATTACAAATGTTAACAAGAGCAATCTATGGGGTATGATACTAGGAATGAATTGGTTTAGTTATTTTTCATTAATTAATTCCTATTTTTAAAATACTGTATACCTAATACTATGTATTAGACAGACATATCAGATGTGTATTGTAAAAAGTATGTTTGTCTCATTATTCTTCACTATCCAAAGACATGTTTTAATGTAACCAAAGAGAAATAGAAAACTGCCTCTGCATTTTTGTGAAAGAAAGCTTTTTGAATATCAGTGACATTAAATGCAAACTCTGGGAAAAAAAGAAAAACACAACTTTTCTTTCATTAAGTTGCAGAAAAAAAATTAAGTGCAGAAAAAAATGATAAGTGCAGCTTAAACTACTTTGTGGCTATAAGCCCTGAATTCATGTCTAGTGTACCTGACAGGATTAGAGCTTTCTTTTATATTTTGAGGCGAAGTGCTGAGGTATGGAAAACTGCATTTTGATACAAAGTGTAGGATAACAAAATGAACCTAGAATATCTAAAGCAATCTTATACCTATTCATCTGTACCACTGACTTACATGAAACAAATCCACTTAGAATACACACTAAATATACTATTTTTTTCACACACAAGTTCTTAGCTTATTAATCCTCTCATGACAAATGTGCACAATCACCACAGATGATGTCACTGCAGAATCTTCACTCCAAGTCCATTCTCCAGCTAACCTGTTGCCAGCACCAACATTGGCTTTTGTGGTCCCCTTCACTTTCTTCATGCTGTTCCTGCATTCCTTTCTCTCTCTTTGAGGAATTTTTCTTCTCATACTGGTCATGTCTTGAAAGTCTATATCGGAGCTCATTTTTCTTTGCATTGTGCAAAGAATCATAAATCATGCCAAAGCCAGTTTTCTTGCCCCCATCAAAATGGGTTCTGAATCCAAATACAAAGATGAAAACTGGTGCTGTCTTGTTCATTTTGGCTAGTTTTCCCTGAATCTCTGTCTTAGGTAGTCACCTTCCCAGGGTAGGAATGACTATTATATCTGCTGAAAGAGTTGTTGGTCATGAACTTCCCAGTCTGGACAGTTACTGTCCAGATGGTTTATGACAGCAGCCAAGCTTCAAGCAGCCAGGGAGGAAAAGAGCTAAATACACTATCTGAAGAGTAAATTATTTTTAATAGAACATATTTTTTCATAAAATCATAAGCCCAGGGTTAAGAAATGATTAGAATTAACAAGGAAATTTGCTGGGTCATGCAATTTTAAGAAAGAGACATTCAAGCCAATAAGGACATGAACATCAATAGCAACAATGATAATATGACCTAATCTGTATTAATTACTTACCATATGCCTTTCATTGCCCTGATTTTCCACATTTCTATTAATAGTTAAACTTAAGAAATTGGTACTATCAGTTTTTAGTTTTTAAATATTGATTTTTTTACTGTTTTTCTTCATTTTATTTTTATTTCTGAAATATTTTTGTAATATTTATAATAGGGCAATATAGGATGGACCATTATAGAAATACAAGCAGACAACCACAGTATTTGTTCTTACAATTATTCGCAATGATTCTGTGATCAAAAGAAAAAAAATGTTTGAGGGTCACCGTCACAAGCAATGGGAGATATTAAAATTCTTGAGCAAGATAATAATTTGTATTTTAGAATTCTCCAATTTTATGGTCTTTCTTATGCTGTCATTTTGTTCACCACAATATTTCTTTTATAAAAGAAAGATCTATCAATCCAAAATATCTTCTGGCTTAATAGTAACATGTAGTTCCATGAGTTTAATTTCTACATATGTATTAATAGTATAAATATACTTGCCTTTTCAAAATTATTATTATTATTATTATTATTATTATTATTTTGCAATTTGAAGAAGTGCTAAAGTCAATTTGCCTGATATTTATTTTAATGATTTTCATGGTTAAAACAGTTCATAAAACATGTGGTTTCAAACGGCAGATTTAAATGTAGGCTTGAGCACAAGTTCAATTAAAGGGAGATAAAATAATACATGAAACAATTTAATCCATCATATCTAAACTGTAATACACCCAACACACTGAAAGGAAATGGATATGGGAGGAAAATCTCTTCTCTGAGGATATATTACACACTATACTGTGATATATGGGCCAAATGAAAGATACTTTATCTACTTACACATAAAAGATAATAATCAAGCATCTTTTTCTCTCTCCCCCTCTTTCTGTCTCTCTCTCCCTCCATCTCTTTCTCTCTCTCTCTCTCTCTTTCACACACACACACACACACACACACTTTCTCTCCTCTCAAAAACTGAACAGAATTTTAATACTGTCTTATCTCATTTATCACTGTTTCATCTTGGGCAATGCACCAGGTATGCACATTTCACATTGGATTCCATCCATAAATAATGAAGCTTAAAGTTTATTGGGCATAAGATCAAGGGGTTTGTTAAAGTTTAGCAAGCCCCTCAGGGGGCTTTGATATAGATGGTCTCTGGACTACAGAAAACCACATTCTGAGATTAAAGCCAGCCACTTGAGTTCAATGCAATCTGCCAACAAGTTACTGTTTCTGGCCCCAATTCCAACCTTTCCCTTTTGTAACTTTTATTATCTGCAGTTCACTCACAACCATTCTTTCTCCCTTCTGCCTTTTACCTTTATGTTCCCTTTACTGGAATATTATATGTATTTATTTATTTATCTATTTATTTATTTATCTATTTTTTAAAGATTGACTTATTTGAGAGAGAGAGAGTGTGTGCATGCATGCATCTGTGAGAAGGGGGAGGGATTGGGGGAGAGGGAGAGAGAGAATCCTCAAGTAGACTCCCTGCTGAGCCTGGAGCCTGAAGCAGAACTCCATCCCAGGAGCCTGAGATCATCACCTGAGTCAAAATCAAGAGCCAGATGCCGAGCTAACTGAACCGCCCAGGCACTCCCTGGAATAGTCTTATTTACTTATCTAGTGAACCCACTCAGTCTCCAGCATCAACTGGAATGAAGATGAATGGTGATTCTTTGCATTCAAACAAAACTTTCTTTATATTGCTCTATAATTTAGAATGCCTATCCTTCTGGGCTAAGTTCTTTATATCCTCATATAAAAATAAGATGTTTTAAAAAAATAAGATGTTCAATAGATGCTGTCATGTTCACAAGAAACACTTACATTATCAAAAACCGTATTATGACAAAAATAATGGCAGTGTAGAAAAGTAGATGAGGGAGTACAGATTTTCAGTTTCCCAAGTTATTTTCCCTGAAGATATTCTATATTAAAGTTTTTTTTTCTTTTGCCATTGTGCTTAAAGTGGACGGTTTACCCAGCAACCCTGAGCCAATCCAGAATTTGATCTGATCTAGATTTCCCCAAGAGTAATGTCCTGTCTTTTCTTATCACAACCATTAGCTGCACACAACTTCTTGTTAGCCTTATCACCCATTGTTATGATAAACGAAGAGCTGAACCATTCAACCAAATCTGTGGTCTTTGGAGGGTAAGAGCTTCTTTATCTACTTGCAGCAAGAATCTTGACTTTTGTTAGTTGAAGACTGAAAATTTATTTTAACTACTAGGCAAGTGTGACAGTGTTCCTTAATTAATTTTTTTGAACTACCAAATTCTCTCAAGAAAACTCATTTTGTAGAAGAAATGCCAATATTACAAATACTTAACACTTTTGGATGTGGAATATTAAAACCTTCCTCAAACATTTGAACTGTCTATGTTGCCCTAATTTTGCTCATGTTTTAGTGTGACTGATTGTGTCTTTTAATGAGATTGATTGAAAAAATAAACACCTAGTTAGCTCCTCTTGTCCTAAGAGTGTAATGTATAAACTTTTGAGTCACTCTGTTGTCCACCTGAAACTAATGTAACATTTTGTCCAGTATACTCAAATAAGAAAAAGAAAGGAAGGAAGGAAGGAAGAAAGAAGTAAAGAAAGAAAGGAAAAAGAAAGACAGGAGTGTGAAGGGAAGGGGGAAGAAGCAAAAAAGAGAGGAAGGAAGGGAGGAATAAATGAACAAAGGAACACAGTATTATTAAAGGAAATTGTGAAACTGAAATTAAGACTTTTATTTGCTGTATCCATAACTGGATATGTTTCCATATGTCTATTTTAATATATTCATTTATAATCTAAATTGTTTCAAACTAATTTTTTGAAGTGGGAATGTACTTTATTTTTAAATATAAAAGTATTATTTTTAAGACCACAGACAGAGACAATACCTAAGATAATATTCAAAGAAAGAAAATTTTATCCTTTCCTTACATGCCAAAAATATAGAACTAAAATGACAAGGCACAGCATAAAGATGCAAGATATTTGGGCAATTGCTTTACTCTTCTAATAATGTATTTCATGATTTTCCTTTGAACTGATAAAGATTTTAGTAAGAAAAAATGTGTTATAAGATAGACTAAATGCTAATAAGTTACAAAGCACTCTAAGATATCAATGATAACTCACGTTTTAAATATCAACATATTTTATTTTCTGTCCATATAAAGCTTAAAATGTCAGGGAAATGAAATGGTAACAAAATGTAGTTGTAGAACTAGAAGGTAATCTCCAGTTTTGGAAAACAAGCATATATATCTATGAAAGTGTAGAACACAATGTTTACAGCTTTTATAGAAAGGAAAATAGTAAAGGCAATAGTTTTACACAGATAAAGCCTACTTTTTAGTGGTTAATGACGGAAAGTGTGAAAAGGTGTTTCAGTCAATGGAAAAAAAGGGATTTTTGAATAAATATCTGTTTCGTTATTTCTAAAAAAATTTGGTGATATTTTTTAACAATATTTAAAGAATTTAAAACAGAGCCTGACACATAGTAGCTCTGAAGTAAAAATGTGCTTTCCTTCTTCCTTTCCAGTGTTTCTGGGAGGAATAGTGATGAAGGAACCAGCTAATTTTAAATAATACATACAATAATACAGAGCTAGAAATTTTAGTCATTCAGCTTATGAAAAAAGATATATTGCATTAAATCTGCAAATATGCCTGTAATTCTAAAACTTCTTTTTTGCAACATGATCTTAGAACCCATTTCTGTTTTTACTTTTTATTTAATATTGTGCACATATAAGATTATATTTATAACATAAATGTAATATGTAGGGAAAAATAAAATGAACACTGGTAAACCCAGAAGTGAGTATTTTGAAGGCATACACACACACACACACACACACACACACGCACACATATGTATGTATCTTGGGGGAGTATCTGTGCTTTAAGAACTTATAACTCTCATAATGTTTGACTTTACTAATAGTAACTGGTTTTTCTAGTGAAAAGAAATTTTTATTTTATATTCCAATACTTTAAAAAATGGTTAAAGCATTTCTATACTGTCTCCAGAAAATATGAAAAGAAATACACCATAAAATATAATAACCAGTATCCTACCTTAGATGTAAAAGCACTGTATTTATGCCATATGTCAATCATTTGAACTATGCAATTTGTTAACTTAATAGATAAAATAGATACAACAAAAGGTATGCCAACTAAAGAAGTCATTATCTGGAATTACAGACTGCTTCTTGGTATTATGTTGTGCCCACTTTGCCCACCGGACCAGGAGATTACATTTATTACTGTCTTATACTTTATACAGTGTATCATGTTAATATGGTCCACGGCTTAAGTTTTTTTTTTTTTTGTTTTTTTTTTTAAGATTTTATTTATTTATTAGTTAGAGAGAGAGAGAGAGCGAGCACAGGCAGACAGAGAAGCAGGCAGAGGCAGAGGGAGAAGCAGGCTCCCCGCTGAGCAAGGAGCCGGATGTGGGACTCTATCCCAGGACGCTGGGATCATGACCTGAGCCGAAGGCAGCTGCTTAACCAACTGAGCCACCCAGGCGTCCTGGGCTTAAGTTTTTTTAAAGACATCTTATTTTCATATTCCTCTAAAATAACACATATATAGCTATCTGCCTAAGCACCTATTTTATTTTATGCATTTATATATGACATATTTCCTGCAGCTTTAAATATATTGACTTCATCTTGAATTATGACACCTGTTAAAAAGCCTCCGATGCCTTCAAGCAGAGCAAGTAATCACCTTGAACAGCACATGCCCAAGCATCAGTTTACATCTAGGAGAAAAGAAAGTGCCTTGATTTTCATGTTACTAATCACCAGAGTATCAGACAATGGTGATGGACAGACAGTGCTGAGATGTACACCGTACCTATTTAGAGTATGATACATGAAGTCAATCTTACTTTCCTTGAGTTGGTTTTCTCGCTTAGTGCCTTGCTTAATATAAAGCTATCCATAACTCAGAAGATATATCATAAAGAATCACATGGTTACTGAACAATTAGATAGTTTGGGGGTGTAGTGATCTCTGACTCTTTTCAATTTTAATTCTGTATCCAAATAGAGCATTATGAGCAACTTTACCACAGAAAGACTGAGGAAGGGGATTGTATATTGTTGCTTGGAAACATATTTTGTCAGCTTCAGAGATAAACTGAAAAGGCAGAAATAAGCTTAAAATTATTATGATGAAAGATAGAAACTGCCAGTAGAGACAACGAAGGTGGGGATTTCTGCAGCACAGGTCTGTGTGAATCCTTACCTTACTTCTCTGTTCATAGCCCTACAAGACAAAACCTCTGCAAAAGACAGTTTTTGTAGGAACTGGCAACGTTGTTTGAAACTAAGAGGAAAAGGTCCTGGGGCATAGAGAAGAAATATCTAACAAATCGTGACATAGAAAACAGGATGATGGTTATTTCTGGGCAGGTAGAGGAAAGTCTGGAAACAGCTGCAAGATCTATTAGCATGTTGCTAAATCTAGATATTAAGACAAAACGTACTTAGTTTCGCTACAACATGGCAGGAAAATTTAAAGGAATTAAAAACGAGTAAAGGAAATAGCAAAGTAAAACACCAAGAATGAATGTATATCGAAAACTACTCAAAATACTCAATTAGAAACATACAAACAATTGAGAATAACAGAGTAATTTACAAATAAAGCACATCGGAAGAATTAAAATTAATCAAGATCTTATTATTGTCTCAGATTAGGCTGTGTTGCAAAATTCAAACACTGTTTATCAGAATGTATGTGTAGTTGAACTCAAATCTGTTGTTTAGGAAAGTATGGTGTTTTTGTGAAAAACTTTTGCTTCCACGTACTACAAGCTTAGATAAGAGCACAGCTCCAGCACTTACTAGGCTGGCACTAGAGTCGCTGAGTTATATTCATATTCATATTCATACTCAACTACAATTTATAACTTTCTAATAATATTCCTTATATTCAGATATATTCACTTATTTCATCTGCTCGAACAATATTTATTGAAGTCTTACTACAGCCCAATTACTATTCTGAGCAGTGAGCATAAAGTGTGGATAAGACCAATAAGACTGAAAGACAATCCCCCGTGGATGAATTTTACATTCTATTTAGGATATATGTATTCACACATATCCATGTGTGAATACATGGATATGCCAATGTATTCACACACATATGCATATATGAAATGTTGAATAGTGTTCAACGTATATAAAGAAAGTATAAAATAACTTAAAGAGAAGTCTTGGTAAGATTTGACTAAAGTGAGTGAGTAACCTTTGGTAACAACTGAGAGATGAATTTGCCTGACAGAACAGGAAGAGGGAATGCCCTGAGATGGGAATATGCTTGGCATAATGGTGGCCTGTATGGCTGAAGTGGATGCGAGGCCTAATGGGCAGTAGGAAATGAAGCCAGTGACTTAACAACAGGACAGATTCTATAGCATCTTTAAGCCTTGGGAAGGATTTGGTTTTAATCAAGATGTAGAACCATATTGACAGAAAGCATCAATGTCTGACTCATTTCCCATCACAAAAACTAACACAAGGGTGTAAAAATAATTTTAATTAAAATTTTAATTAAAAATAATTTTAGGAAATCCTGAAAAAGCAGGAATAAACATCTGTAATTTGGCCTTGTAAGGGTTAAAGATAAGAATATTGGGAAGATAGGGCTAGTTTAAATTGGATCCCTTATAGTGCTATAATATAGCCCATAGTATGCTATATTACTGTGATACTGGACCTAAGAGATCCAACACAAGCAAACCATGCAAAATTTCCAGGTATGGAAGGAGCTTTCCACACTGGATTCTCACATTGTGGCACTTTTCACCAGCAGAGGCGCCATGTAGGAGGCAACAGGGGCTATGGTGCAACTAGAAATTTTTCATTTAGAAATAATTTTGTGCTAAGTTAGAGTCAACTGGGCTTGAGATGGAAGAAATTAAATGTCAACCCATAGCAGAAGGCTGTGGTCAGTATGACTTTTCTTTGATAAAGATTCTGAACATAGAAGGGACATCACTTTCCTGAGTTATGACCATGCTGCAAATTACAGAGCAAAGCACTGTAATGGTCCCAAGTGATAAAAATAAATCAGATTTTACAATTGAGTTGCAGAAAACTGTTTCTTGATGCAGCAATTTGTATGCGTGTGTGTGTGTGTGTGTGTGTGTGTGTATTCATGGTTTACTTTTAGCAATTATAAAAGAGTAGTCATAGTAATTCGGAAGCCTATTTCCATATTTATTGAACATTTATCATGTGTTAATGTCAACCAGGGCCACAATAGAGGAGTGTGGTAAATGATACAAGCAGAGAAAACTTTAATTATTGCATCATGGGTTTTTTTATAGCTTCCAAAACCTTACATAGACTTTGAATCACTTAATTAATGAGAACACATATACTGATAGCATGAGAATATGAGGCCAAGGACTATTGAAAAAAAAAAAAAAATGAGAAACTTCAGCATTTGAGAGATCTCAAAGTAGACTCTGGGTATAAAACCAATTTACAGGGCACAGAGTTAAATAATAGATTCTGGTCTTATAATTAGAACAATTTGCACTTGCACTGAACACTTGAGTCATGAGAGCTAAACAAATAAACAAATATTTTTTTTGTTTGAAATGTTTGGTGTCCAATTACTACTCTGCTTATAATGGAAAGATTAATAACTGTTACTATGTTAATGAAATATTTAGGAATGAATGAATGAGCTCTAGCATTGTTTCTTTTTCTTCATCTTGCTTCTCAATATATATTGTGGCATATGTTGAACAAAAGCAACGTAACTTTGGAAATTAGACCTGATGATATATATGAATTTTCTGACAAGTATGGAAGTGATTACTACAAATCCATAATCTCTTTGATCTCAGTTTAGGAACTTAGTACAATTTTATCAGAAACATACAATGATAATCTTTTTGATAAAATAATCTAATACTGTATTGAAAATACCCTCAAATATGAAGTACAAAAAGTTAGGAACTATTTACATTCCAAGGGATACGGGTAGAATATGAAGGAAGAGACCATTCCAGTGGGAGAGAGGCATTATTTAAGATTAAATACTTAAGTGCTCATACTGGATATTTACCCTAAAGTTACAAATGCAGTGATCCGAAGGGCCACATGCCCCTGAAGGTTTATAACAGCAATGTCCACAATAGCCAAACTATGGAAAGAGCCTAGATGTCTATCAAAAAAAGAATGGATAAAGAAGATGTGATATATACATGTGCGCGCACACACACACACACACACACACACACACACAGGAATACTATATAGCCATCAAAAATCGAAATCTTGCAATGACATGGATGGAACTAGAAGGCATTATGTTAAGCAAAATAAGTTAATTAGAGAGAGACAATGATTATATGATCTCTCTGATAGGAAGAATTTGAGAGGCAGGGCAGAGGTACGTGGGGGGGACGTGGGGGGAAGGGAAGGAAAAATGAAACAAGATGGGACTGGGGAGGGTTGCAAACCATATAAGACTCTTAATCTCAGGAAACAAACTGAGGGTTGCCAGAGAGGATAGTTGGGGGAGGGATAGGGTGGCTGGGTGATGGACATTGGGAAGGGTATGTGCTATGGTGAGGGCTGTGAATTGTGTAAGACTGATGATTCACAGACTTGTACCCCTAAAACAAACAATACATTATATGTTAAGCAAAAAACAAAACAAAACATTAAAAAAATAAATAGATAATTAAGTGCTCTCTCTAAGTGTGGTTGAGCTCCTTTTCTTTTTCTTTTTTTTTTTTTTTTTTAAAGATTTTATTTATTTATTTGACAGACAGAGATCACAAGTAGGCAGAGAGGCAGGCAGAGAGAGAGAGAGAGGAGGAAGCAGGCTCCCCGCTGAGCAGAGAGCCCGATGTGGGGCTCGATCCCAGGACCCTGGAATCATGACCTGAGCTGAAGTCAGAGGCTTTAACCCACTGAGCCACCCAGGCGCCCCTCCTTTTATTTTTCTGATGAACTATAAACTTCTGCTTAAACTCCCAAGTGTGTAACCTTTTTCAGAAAGAATAGTAATCACAGAGCTGATAAAATCTAACTGCATAAGATTTTGGATTAGATTGGACCAAGTGAAATTTCTAAATTTAAACTTTTTAAAAAAACCAAATTGGTAATTTAATATGTTTTAATCAAATTATTTTTTAAAGTTAGCCAGGGAATACAGTTTGATGTAGGTGAGTTTTCTTATTTAAGAGGTAAATGACTGCACTATTTTTGCAATATTTAAAATTTATATGTACACATGTGCACAAGTGTGGATTGCTCTCTTACAATTACAGTAAAAAGTTAATGAACTTGCCTCTAAGTTATCTAAATACACATAAAGCAAAATTTGGGGGAACATTAATAAAGATGTATATATATATATGTGTATATATATATATTATTTTTTTAGATTTTTATTTATTTATTTGACAGATCACAAGTAGTCAGAGGCAGGCAGAGAGAGAGAGGAGGAAGCAGGCTCCCGCTGAGCAGAGAGCCCAATGTGGGGCTCGATTCCAGGATCCTGGGATCACAACCTGAGCCAAAGGCAAAGGCTTTAACCCACTGAGCCACCCAAGCACCCCAAAGATGTATATTTTTAAGTATCGTGTAAGATATGGAATGAACTGTAATGTCTAGAAAAATCAATACATTCTTAAATATTATTTTAATATTTATTAAATTTATTAATAAATGTATTATTAAAATATTTAAAAATTTAGTATGTAGTAGATATCTTCAAACTGTATTCCTAGGAACCATAAAGTGTTAAAAGAAAGATGGACTCACTAAGAGGAAAAAAATATATAAACAAATACTTTTGTATCATTACATAAACTATCAAGGCCATATAATATCCAAGAATACACCAAAATGGCTTTAATAACTACTGTTTTGTGGTTTGACCAAAAAGGCCCATATTTTTATTGAAATATAGACTATATCCTTATAAATCATATTTCTCTGGCATATAGAACATTAGGTAAAGTAATATAAAATACACAAATATATGTATGTATTTAATAAATATAAAACACAGCATCATGATTACACAAATAACTATTTTAACAGGTAAAATTTCACAAAGTAATCAAGTTAGAAGATTTATGTTGTTAGCTTTCTGGAAGTCAAGACATTAAAAAAATGAAAAGTTGTTTAGTTCTCATTTTTGTTATAAATAAAAGTGTTTTAGTGTTTTTCTTGTATTTACTTGTTTAGTGTTTTATTTTAAGTGACTTTATTTTTTGTAAAGACAAAATTTTCCTAGCATTGAATTCTTTTAAAAATGTAGCACATGGGTCATTTTATAAAAATCATAAAGTAACATAATAAACATTCTCCTCAATTTTATTTCTGCAGTGCATGCATAAAATACACATGCTTTATAATGAATTTCATCAATTCAAATGCATATTATATGGAAGGTAGCCATTCCAACAGATCACTATAGGAGGCTAGAGAGTTTTAAAGCAAATATAGAGTTTAGGAGATTTAACTTGATAGAAATATAATAGTTAAGGGATGCCTGTGTGGCTCAGTTGGTTAAGCCGCTGCCTTCAGCTCAGGTCATGATCCCAGCATCCTGGGATAGAGTCCCACATCGGGCTCCTTGCTTGGCAGGGAGCCTGCTTCTCTCTCTGCCTCTGCCTGCCTCTCTGTCTGCCTGTGCTCACTCTCTCTGACAAATAAATAAATAATATCTTAAAAAAAAGGAAATATAATAGTTAAAAACATTAAAAAATGTAAAAATGTCCTTTGTATAATCTCTTATGTCTTGTAGGTAGCTTTTAAGTAGATTTAAGAGTTGTAACAATGCAATTTTAACTCTACCTTACATATTTGCATAGGCTAATTATGTTTGTTATGTCACTTTAATAGCAGTATGGAGAAAATTAAAAGGAAAATAGATATTTACTATAGTTCTGGCTCCTTCCTTTCCTATCCGAAGCCATGGGCCCCCATATTTTTATGTACATTCATGTCACTTTTAGAATGGAAGTGTCAATGTATGCATAGTTTGTTACTGTTATTAAATCATTAACTAACTTTTATGATTCCCTCTTACAACATCTCACCAGGAAATAAAATAGGCCAATTTATTCATAGGAAATGAACAAGTCAAGATAATTTGCTAGTTGCTGATAATTCCATCTCTTATACAATAATCTTGTTCATCTCTTACCTCTTTTTTTTTTTTTTTGTAAAGTAGATTTGATCTTAAGAGCTACTAAGGTTTTTTAGTAGTTCTAAAGATAAAATAATTAATTTTGTTTCAAATATATAATTTGACCTATCATAAAAATATATGGGAGATAACTTCCTACAATAGATTATATTTAAGAAGATATGTTGAACAGGAAAGTGTCTGAGGTATAAATATTCTTTACTGTAGGCTGACAGAGTTACATATGCTTAAAAATAAATTATCAAGACTCAAGGTTATAATCTACTGAAAGCGAAGAATGCTGACTTATGTCTTTGTTTTGGTGAATACTCAACATATCTTCTCTGGGATATAAACAAATATTTCTTTAAAAAACAAAAAAAGTATGTGTATCTGCTGAAGAAATAATACTCATTTAAAATTTGCAATTAAATTTGATCTGGAAAGACTAAATAATAATACAAACTATAGTCTTCACCATTAAACTTACATTATAGGGTTTTGAATAGTGTTACCACCATTTTGGACTTGGGTGAAAAATATATTTTCAAGTATGTTGGATCTGGACATAAACTCTTTTATTTTAAATTAATGTCTACTAACATTTACCAGTATCCACATTAATTTTTTAAAATATTTTGAAATGTGATACTTAAAATATATTATCTAATAAATTTGTAAAATTATCAGTCCTCTATTCAATTGTATAAATAATAAATATGAACTTAGTGGGTTGTCTGTGTTCCACACTTCTTGTATTAGAGAACAGGTCTAAATTACCCTGATAATTTGGGGAGACCTCCACCTAGGAACTAAAGAAAAGAAGATAATTGAAATTTATTGAATGCTTACTTTCCTATTATTTTTATTTAATTGAATGTGTACACCCAATAAATGGTGTCTTTTAGTAGAGTGAACTTTAACTTTTTTATTACAACTGGTCATTTGCAAAAGCTGACCCAAGGATGCAATAGGCAAGGGCAAAATTCCCCACTGCTGTAAGACAAATATTCAAAATAGATTCAAGTGATTTCAGGTGACCCTTGAGAATGTCAATTTTACATCCTCTTGTGTTACAATATATCCTCAGAATCCAAGTAAGGATAAGGATAATCCAAGTAAGGATCCATAGCTCACTTTGCTAAATTTTCTTGACTCCTTAGCTTTGTGCATTTTTGAGGGTGTTATTTGTCATTCTCTCTCCGTACTATCAGTATGTCAGTTGTTATTTTTCATTACTGTCAGTGTGATATCCCATTATAAACCTCCCTATTCACATTTAATCTAACATGGTCTTGAAGACTAAATAAACAGGTTTGTTAAAATTTATGTATATATATGTATGTATATATCTATGTCTATATCTATATCGATCTATATATAGAGAGAGAGAGAGAGAATATGCAATTTTAAAATAATACTTCATATACAGGGCATTATGTATATAAATGCTAAAACAATCCTTATGCATTCTAAAGTTTAAAATTTTCTTACTACATTGAATAAATACAAAGAATTTTAAAGGCTAACATCTGGGATTTTATTAATTTCTTCTTTTTTTGTTCATTTGTTTGTCTACTAATTAGTATTGCCTTTAGGATAACATCCTCAGACCTAAGTAAGTGGAGAATGTAGAGAAAATTCTGGAATATTTCTTCTGGATGAAAGAGTTTTTAAAGAATATGCTCTCATCAATATTATTTTTAATTAAGTTCATCTTTTCATAAGATTATAGAATATAGCAGAGAAAGGGATAAAATGGATAGTCTATCTAAAAGGGTAGTCTTTTATAGATGATATATTTTCATAGAAGTGACTATGTATATATACACACATGCCTAGGTATGGAAAGTAATTTGTGTATTAGAGTAAATACCTCATAGTGCAATTGCTGGATCATAGGGTCGTTCAATTTTTAATGTTTTGAGGAGCCTCCATACTGTCTTCCAGAATGACTGCACCACTTTGCATTCCTACCAACAGTGTTAAGAGGGTTCCTTTTCCCCCTGCATCCTTGTCAACACCTGTTTTTCCTGTGTTGCTAATTTTAGACATTCTGACAGGTGTGAGGTGGTATCTCATCATAGTTTTGATTTGTGTTTCTTGGTCATGAGTGATATTGAACATCTTTTCATGTGTCCATTAGCCATCTGTATTTCCTTTTTGGAAAAATGTTTATTCATGTCTTCTGCCCATTTCTTAACTGGATTATGTGCTTTTGGGTGTTGAGTTTGATAAATTATTTATAGATTTTTAGATACCAACCCTTTTTAGATATGTAATTTGCAAATATCTCCTCCCATTCCATAGGTTGCCTTTTAGTTCTGTTGTTTCCTTCACTGCGCAGAAGGTTTTTATCTTGATGAAATCCCAATTGTTCATTTTTGTTTTTGTTTCCCCTGCCTCAAAAAACTTGTCTAGTGAGAAGTTCCTGTGGCCAAGATAAAAGAGGTTGCTGTCTTAGTTCTCCCCTAGGATTTTAACAGTTTCCTGTCTCATACTTAGGTATTTCATCCATTTTGAATTTATTTTTGTGTTTGGTGTAAGAAAGTGGTGCAGTTTTTTTCCCTCTGCATGCTGCTGTCCAGTTTTCCCAACACCATTTTTTGAAGAGACTGCCTTTTTTTCCATTGGCTATTCCTTCCTGCTTTGTTAAAGATTAATTGACCATATAGGGAGTCCATTTCTGGATTTTCTGTTCTGTTCTATTGATCTATGTATCAGTTTTTGTACCAGTACCACATTGTTTTGATCACTACAGCTTTGTAATATAACTTGAAGTCTGGAATTGTGATGCCTCCAGCTTTGCAATTCTTTTTTCAAGATTGCTTTGGCTATGTGGGGTCTTTTGTGGTTCCATACAAATTTTAGGATTGTTTATTCCAAAATGCTTTTGGTATTTTGATAGGGATTGCATTAAACATATAGACTGCTTTGGGTAGTATAGACATTTTAACAGTTATTTGTTCTTCCAATTCATTAGCATGGAATGTTTTTCCATTTCTTTGTTTCATCTTCAATTTCTTTCATCAATGTACTATATTTTTCAGAATACAAATCTTTTACCTCCTTGCTTAGGTTTATTCCTAGACATCTTATGGTTTTTGGTGCAACTGTAAGTGGGATTGATTCCTTGATTTCTCTTTCTGCCACTTTATTATTGGTGTATAGAAATACAGCAGATTTCTGTATGTTGATTTTGTATCCTGTGATTTTACTGATTTTGTTTGTCAGTTCTAGCAATTTCTTGATGGAGTCTTTTGACTTTTCTATATTGAGTATCATGCCTGTGAATAATGAAAGTTTGACTTCTTCCTTCTGATTTGAATGCCTTTTACTTCTTTTTGTTGTCTGATTGCTGAGGCTAGGCTTTCCAGTGTTAGGTTAAGTAATAATGGTCAGAGTGGACATTTTGCCATTTGCAACAATGTGGATGGAGCTATAGTGTATTACGCTAAGCAGAATAAGTCAGTCAGAGAAAAACAACATATAATTTCACTCATGTTTGGAATTTAAGAAACAAAACAGGTGAACATAGGGGAAGGGAAAAAAGGGAGACAAAACATAAGAGACTTTCAGTAATAGAGCACAAATTGAGGGCTGCTGGAGGGGAGATGGGTGATGGGTGGGAGGATGGACAAAGTGCATGATGGGTATTAAGGAGGGCATTTGTTGTGATGAACATTGGGTGTTATATGTAAGTGATGAATCACTAAATTCTACTTCTGAAACAAATATTACACTGTATACTCACTAACTAGGATTCAGTAAAAACTTGTAAAATGGAAAAAATAACATGCTCTTATAACAGCTAGAATATGACTGATTCTCAAAATAAAGGAAAATTAATCATGAAATTGTTACTTAAATTTTTACATTGAAAAAATCTTTCATTGATCAACCATTATAAATGGTTGAAACAACTTCTTTGTAATTTAGAAAAAGAAGAAAATGTAACTGATTCATTAACAGATAAAAATTATACACTTGAAATATAAAAGTCCAATAATACAGTGATTCTATAACTCGTCCAATTAAACAAATGGTTCAGCAATTTAAAAGCTGATGATAGGGCACCTGGGTGGCTCAGTGGGTTAAGCCTCTGCCTTCGGCTCAGGTTATGATCTCAGGGTCCTGGGATCGAGTCCCGCATCAGGCTCTCTGCTTGGCAGGGAGCCTGCTTCCTCCTCTCTCTCTGCCTGCCTCTCTGCCTACGTGTGATCTCTCTCTGTCAAATAAATAAATAATCTTAAAAAATAAATAAAAGCTGATGATACTCTTGAGCCAGATAACAGAAGAAAGTACAAAAATTGCACAGGAGGGTCACTTTCCCAAAAGCAAGCCTACTTGAGATTACATATAGTAAACAAGTTTCCTGAAAATGATCACACAAACAAAACTTCTACCAAGCATGAAGTTACAATCTATCATGAAAAATAGAAACCATAAAGCTGCCAGTGCCTTGCCTCTCCTTTTCATGACCACCTACTTTTGTCCTCTATTATCTGGTGGATGTTATGCAGTAAAATGTTATGTTGATCCCTCAAAATAGGAAACTTCTAATAGTATGGATACACAATAGATTTCTTGCATTCCTCTGAAAATGGAGGGTTGTTTTGTTTTTTTTTTTGTCTGTTTTTGTTTGTTTGTTTGTTTGTTTCCTTCTCCCAGATTCAACTCAATGGGTCTTTCCCAGTGCCCTGGAGGTATGAAAGCATGTGCTGTGTAGTTTGCTTAAAATAGTTTTCTGTGACTTTCTTGTAGTGGTGGCCAATCCCCTCCATCTCAGGTGGGCTCACAAATTATTACAACTACTTAGAAGATAGTTTTCCAGATTCTCTCTCTCTCTTTTTTTTTTTTTAAATTTTATTTATTTATTTGACAGACAGAGATCGCAAGTAGGCAGAAAGGCAGGTAGAGAAAGAGGAGGAAGCAGGCTCCTCGCTGAGCAGAGAGCCGGATGTGCGGCTTAATCCCAGGACCCTGGGATCATGACCTGAGCTGAAGGCAGAAGCTCTAACCCACTGAGCCACCAGGCACCCCAGTTTTCCAGATTCTTATAAATGTATTCAAAAACCTCAAGTACGACCTAGTAATTCTAATTTTGAGTATTTGATCAAGAGAATTAAAACTTCTGTTCAGACAAAAGTATGTACTTGAATGTTTATAACTCTTTAATTCATAATTACCCCAAATTTGAAAAAAAATTCAAATGTCCTTCAACTGGGAAATAGAGAAAAAAATACAATATATCTATACAACAGAATATTAATTAGAAATAGAAGGGAGGGGCACCTGGGTGGCTCAGTCGTTAAGCTTCTGCCTTGGCTCAGGTCATGATCTCAGGGTCCTAGGATTTAGCCCTGCATTGGGCTCCCTGCTCAGGGGGGAGACTGCTTCTTCCTCTGCCCCTCTCCCAATCATGTTCTCTCTCTCTCTCAAATAAATAAATAAAATACTAAAAAAATAGAAGGGAAAATTACTGGTGCATGAAACTATAAGGATGAATTTTCATCACATTTTGCTATGTTAAAGAAGACAAATTTAAAATGTAACATACATCTTTAAAGTTTTATTGTATTTTTCAGGTAGTTAGTTTATATTGTTGTTCATTTAATTCCCATTTTCATTTGCTTTCTATGCTATTTCATTTTATTTTTATGTGCTATTCTAATCTTCTTCTAAACACTTGAGTAAAATATTTGAAACTTTCTATAGCAAAGTTTTATTGAGATATAATTTACCAATAGTAAAATTTACTCTTTTTTTGATAAGAATTCAATGAATTTTGACAAATGCGTTCATTCATGCAACCACTACAAATCAAGATGTAGAATATTTTCACTTCTCCCCAATTTTCCTTTAGGCTGTTATTGTCAGCTCTTCCCCAAACTCCAATCATCTTGTGGCCAATAATTTATTTTCTGTCAGTATAGTTTTGTCCTTTCCAGAATGTGATATAAATGAAATCACACATTTCTTTGACCTATCTTTCTGCTTTCTTCCATTCTAAGCGCCCACGTGATTACCTGGCCCCATCCAGTTAATCCAGAATAATCTCCCTACTGTAAAATCTATAACCTAATTCCATTTGCAAAGTTCTTTTTCTTGTAGTATAACATGTTCAGAGAATTAGGGCATGGACATTTGCAGAGGTTATTACATTTTATAATCTAATAGAGGCTGCCTCCATAGTTAATTCCATTGTTTGAAGACAGTGGGGTAAATTCTCATGGCAATTGTTTACCATGTCCTTTAAGATCCTACATAATTTGCCATTCTACTGCTTTGCTGACCTTATGTCAGGCATCTTCCTCACACTAAGACGGCAAATGCATTCATAAGTCAGGGTCGTTATGTTTGCTCTTGCTTCTCTCTCAAGCATTTTCTTCATCTTTACACAAATAATGTCTTCATCTTTGTATAATACATGTCTTAACATAAATGAGATTTAATTTTTTAAAAGATTTTATTTACTTATTTTGACAGAAAGAGAGCATGAATGAGAGAGAGGTCAGACAAAGAGGGAGAAGCAGATCCCCTGCTGAGCAGGGAGACCTATGTGGGGCTTGATCCCAGGACCCTGGGATCATGACCTTTGCAGAAGGCAGACTCCCAACTGACTGAGCCACCCAGGTGCCCCTGCAAATAGGGTTTAAACCCATGATACTTAAAATAACTACTTTCCAGATCCAATCTCTGTGTCGTATTACCCCAGTTTGTTGTCTTCACAACATTTATTATTTTCTAAAATTAACTAATAAAGTAAAAATTAATCTGGCAAATAACTATATTTCAGGAAAAAAGAACACAAACTACAATGCATGCCATTCTTACTTAACTGAAAGAAGAAGGCTATTTCATACTTTTACAGGAGATAGAATAGAAGAGGGTTTCATGGAAAAATAAACCCATGTAAGAAAACAAAATCCATTATAAAATATATTATACCAGCAATCTATCATAATAAAGGCATAATAAAACAGCAGTGCTAATGGAGTTATATTAGAAGAGACTGGAAACTAACCAGAAGTCTGCTTTTAAAGATGCTTTTGGAATAGCAGGTCCATAAATTCCCTTATACAGCATTACCATATGCAGAACAGCGGAAACTTCTCACTGACACTCCTTTCTATTTTCAACTGCTTGCTGTTACTATTTTAGTTAAATGAATTACGTGTGTGAAATTCTAACCTTATAGAATATGATTTCTAAAAAAAAAAAGAATATGATTTCTAACTGAAAAAAATTACTTCCAAATTTGCCTCTTCTGTGAAAAGAAGGAAGTATATTTTGAGTAAAATGTTCTACTCCTCTATGGCTAGTAATAAATTCTCCTTAAGTCTGTGGCTTCCAGGATTTCTTTGCTCCTCATGCTAGGGCATATTGACCCCTACTAAATCATTTGTTCTAATTTTCTATATATAGATATTGAGAAATATGTTATCTTTGTTCCATAAAGGAGAAAACTAGCCAATAAATATATTATTGAATTTATTAAATGTTAGAATTATAGACAGACTAATAAATATGCTAGGAAATAATGTTATCAAGTGTTGTTTAAGTAAGCATTCATATGCACTTTTTGTAAATCATATTCTCCCTTCAGGTAAATATTAAAAATAAACAAAGTTAATATTTTCATTTTCACATTGAATTAGAAAATTTGTTATCTTATCATTTAAATTTTGATTCAAATTTTCATGAAATGGTTCTGAATGTTTGATGCATATTTTCAGTGTGCTGAGCTGTGTCTATTAACCATTCTTAAAGAGAATAAGAATGTACTAATTGAAAGATTAACCAGTATTTAAGCAATCTAAGTTTTTAATATAATGTTTTAATGGTGTTTGATTTCATTCTCATTTATTTCATCACCAAAAGAGTTGCCCATTTTTAATACTTTGGTTAAATAGAATCACATATGATTTATTTTATTTCATATGCCATCTTCTAAATATTTACATTTTTATTTTTATTTTAATGAATGATCTGAAAAAGAATATTGGAAATAAATTTTGACATTGAAATTCGGTAATGTAGCTTTAAAATATCATTTTAACGTAAACTCCCTGATATTTGAATGATTGAGATTTACAAGTAAAGTATACAAATATTCAAGGATGGGGGGACAAATATGTGGGACAGATAGCATCTGACAACTAATCGGAGAAATGTTCTTATGTATCCATTAGGTGTCCTCATTTATAGAGCTGACAAATGTCAAGCATTTAAAATAGTTTATGGTCAGATTTTCAAGTTTTCATCCAGGAAGTTCCAGAAGATTCTCAAATGACACAATCCAACATTTTAAAATACAATGGAACAACAACAAAAATAACTGCTGGCATCACAAAGCCTTTTTTGGGTGTCTAGGGTGTTCAGTTTGTGTCTCTGGTCTTTAAAGTGCCTACGATTTCCTTGGCCTCTACACTGAGAAGCACAGAAGCTCGAGGCTGCATTTTCAATGCATTTGCCCTAGACAACTATCTTATCTAATTGGGTGATCTATTGTTCCCTGCTTTATATAACTGTCTTTCATGCTTTGCCTTTCTGTGTATTTTTAAATTTTGCAATTGCAGTTGAATTGTTATGCATATGCATAACATATCCCAGATAGACAAAAATGGTTTTAGGTTGTCATTACTTTTTAAGTGTTTAAGACCAAGCTTGAGAACATATACTCTGCTGCATACGTCTTGCTTGTGTGTCTTACAAAATTTATAAGTTGTGTTTTATTCTCTACATCAGTTTAGGTGTCAGGAATGATATATGTAGTAATTTGTAGCATAGTAGACCAAACATTGATGAGCTGACAGGTGTTAGATATGTGCTATCTTTTTAAAGATGCTATACTGTATGTGATTAAATTCACATTTCTGCTTTAGCAGGGTATATGTTTGTACATACAGGAATGGAAAAAAAAAAAAAAGATGTAATGAGAATCTTAAGTCTGTGTATCCTGAGGATGTCATTGCAGAGATGGAGTAAGATTGGTTTTAAAAAATAAGTCATAAAAACCTAAGCCTATAATCAGCAGTGTTGTAGTTACCAAGTTTAAGGCTGGGATGTGTGAATCAGAACATGGGATATATTATTTTTCACGCTTCCAATCAACATCACTGGTATATTATTTACTGCAAGAATTCTCTGTGAATAAAACAGAATGTGGAAGGTACTCAAAGCATCTTCGATTTATTATGGAACAGGGCCCTCCCTGAAGCCTTTACCTGGTACTCTCTTAGCTTAGAACCCCATCTCCCTTTTCAACTAATGGCATGTGGAACAAACTTTTTATAGTAAATGAAATGTTCCTCCCCACCCTGTTTGCACTCCAGGTTTCAGGAACTTCTCTTTCATATCTGTACACTGTATGTTGTGCTGAGAATGTCATGCCTTGTGCTTGAGATTAGAATTGTTATCTGCTCACTAGAATCTCCCAGACTGATGTTATCAATATTGCAGCTATTTAGTGTGATGTGGTCATTGATTTCCCAAATGGTCAGACTGAACACTAATAATGTCATTTGCGATTATTAATTTAGTATGAATAATGGACACATTTTTAAACATGGATGTGAAACACAAACTTTTTTGAGTTTTACTTCATTCAGTTAGGTATAGATTTCTTTGATGACTGATTACAATCAATATATTTATTTTCTATTAAATGGTAAGGTATTAGTATTTATTGATTATTGAAGATTTTAGCTTTAGGTTATTATGCATTTATTTATTGTTACAGGTTTATGTTTTTTTATAAAGTCTCATTTATTTTTTAGAGTTTTCATTTATTTATTTTTATTTTAGGGAGAAAGAAAGAAAGAGAGTGAGCCAGAGGGAAGTGCAGATGGGGAAGAAGAGGGGAAGGAAGAGCATCCCAAGCAGACTCCATGCTAAGTACAGAGGCTATGGTGGGGCTCTATCTCAAGACCATGAGATTATGACCTGAGCTGAAACCAAGAGTCAGGCACTTAACTGACTGAGCCACCCAGGTGACTCTAAAGTTTTCTTTTAAAATTGGTGGAAAGCAGGGTGCCTGAGTGGCTCAGTGGGTTAAGCCTCTGCCTTCGGCTCAGGTCATGATCTCAGGGTCCTGGGATCGAGCCCCACATCGGGCTGTCTGCTCATCAGGGAGCCTGTTTTCCCTTCTCTCTCTGCCTGCCTTTCTGCCTACTTGTGATTGCTTGCGCTCTCTCTCTCTCTCTCTCTCTGTCAAATAAATAAATAAAATCTTTAAAAAATTGATGGAAAGCAGATGTATAAAATATATCTTAATTGTGGGACGCCTGGGTGGCTCAGTGGGTTAAGCCGCAGCCTTTGGCTCAGGTCATGATCCCAGGGTCCCGGGATCGAGTCCCACATGGGACTCTCTGCTCAGCAGGGAGAGTGCTTCTCCCCTCCCCTCTCTGCCTGCCTCTCTGCCTGCTTGTGTGATCTCTGTCTGTCAAATAAATAAATAAAATCTTTGAAAAAAATAATAAAAAACATAAATAAATAAATAAAATATATCTTAATTGGCTTCTCAATTAGCCATATATATAGTTATATAGTTATATAGAGTTAGCTAGCTAGTTAGTTTGAAAAACAAAGGCAAACTGCATATTTTTGCTTATTCCTTCATACACCATTTCCAACCAAAGGTCAACAAATTATAGACTGTGAGCCCACTGTGGACCACAGTCCATTCATGTATGAGCTAAGAATTTTTTTTTTGCATTTTTAAATGGGTAAATAAATAAGATTCTGTCACAATTCAAAATGGTATAAGATTTAGATTCAAATACCAGTGCCCATAAATAAGGCTTCCCTGGGGCATAGCCATGCCTATTCATTTCCATATTGTCTGTAGCTGCTTTCAAGCCACAAACTATAGAGTGATTGCATCAGAGATCAGAACAGGTCCTCACACACTTCACCCGGTGCTGTCTAATTTATGTTTTTACCTCTTATATAGACAACTTTACATTACACACCCACTGACCACAGGCATTTCCATCCCCCTTGGTCTCTGAGCATAACTGAACATGGAAGAGTTCCCTTCCCCTGGAGACATGAATGCATTCTCTTCTTTCCCAAAAGGCCATCTTGACTTTGGTGCTTCCTGTCAGCCACACCCTGATGGCCTGCCCTCGGCCTCCTTCCTACTCCAACTCAGCTATATACATGTATTATATTCACCTTACTTACTGTTATCATATTTTATATATCATCTATAAAACATTAAGGATATTTATTTTCTGTCTCGTTAGTTGAGCACATTTATAACATTCCTTGCACTGCCTTTTGGTCCACAAGCTCACGTTACTTACTCTCTGGCCGTTTATTGAAAAACTTAGCGGAGCTGGGTTCTAGACTAAGCTCCATGAAGTCAGGAAGATCTTTTTTGTTCTCTTTTTTTTTGTTGCATAGCATAAGAACACACAACAGATAGATGCCAATATGTACTTGGCAGATATCATTAGGTGAATCATTGGTGGGAAGATTGTTTCCTCATACTTTTGTTCAAATGTCTAGTAATCAGGTTTGTCCTCATTCTTTACCTCTTTATCATCTATTCAGCCAAATGTCAACCAACAGACCTTTCTTATAAATCATTATCAATGAATTCCGATTAACAGTGATTTCATTAATAAACATTGATCATTTTGTTTAACATTTATGTGATATTCAGTTACATATTCTGTTTTTATATCATATTTTAAAATGTGGCTAGGGGTGCCTTGGTGGCTCAGTCAGTTAAACCATGGTCTCTTGATATCAACTTGGTTCATGTTCTCAGGGTGGTTAAATCATAAGCCCCAACTGGGCTCCACATGGAACATGGATGCCCACTTAAAATTCTCTCTCTCCCTCTGCCCCCCCAACTCTCGTGCTCTCTCTTTCTCACTAAAAAAAATTAAATATAAATAAATAAATAAATAAATAAACAAACTTGTGTTTATTTTTTATTATTTTAAAAATATTTTATTTATTTATTTGACAGAGAGATCACAAGTAGGCAGAGAGGCAGGCAGAGAGAGAGGGGGAAGCAGGTTCCCTGATGAGCAGACAGCCCAATATGGGGCTCAATCCCAGCACCCTGAGATCATGACCTGAGCAGAAAACAGAGGCTTTTAACCCACTGAGCCACCCAGGTGCCCATAAACTTGTGTTTAAATGAACCTCTAGTTCACTGGCACTCAGCAAAATCAGAATGCATTTTATTAACTCTACTACAAATTAAATGAATAAATTAACTACTAGTCCTTCTTTGTATAAGTATCCTTTAAAATAAATGTACCACATTCAAAGATTTGACACATAATTTTTATTAATAATGATTATGACTTATAAGAAAATTAAGGGAGATGAGAGTTACAAGATATTAGAAATATTATAAGTAGAGAATAATAAAGATATGCACAAGTCTTTCTTAAGAAAGGGAACACTGTTATTAAACATTTAAGTTTATTTTTATACTGGGATGACAGATTCAGAAATCTATAAAATTTCCAGTAGATACTACTAATCTAAAAGCATAATTTTATAAAAATAATAACAGGAAATTATGGGGTGATATTTTCAATTTCATAGACAACCAAAGTAAATTTCTGTGCATAAGAATACATTTTCCTTAATGCAAAAATGCATAATTATAAAATACTTCTTCTCTTGTAAGATGACAAACAGGTATAATGAATTCTGTCCCTTATTTATTATTCCTCCACAAAAAAGAGATTAAAAGGCATTTTTGTTCAAAATCTTATTTCAAATACATAAACTTTTCAATATATTTCACTTTTTAGCTGTTAGGGAAATAGAGTCAATTTATCTGCTTTTCAGAATCCCCAAAAAGGAAATGAAAGATTTTGGATAGAAGTTCTCTAAAAGAAAATTATTTAAATGTAAAATATACTCAATTGCAATTAGTGTAAGGATGTTTTTAATTAATACATAGGCAGATATAAATGGGGTATGTAGAGGCATATTGCTTAACAATTATATATTATTAAATACAGTTTTTGAAAACCAAAATCTGTACTCTTAGAACTACTCTCAAAATTGGAAAAGACAATTATAAACATACTTTTGCATACATATGCTTGCAGATGACATTTGGTTTCAAATAACTTTAAACTTATTAACAATCCTGTTAATTTTTAATCAAATTGATTAGCTGATAATAAAATTTACTTAAAAATACAAAGGATCTAGGATAGATGAAACAAGTCTGAAAAAGGAAAACATTAGAGGAATATGCTCTGTGGTGTCAAGACTTAGTATAAACTGATAATTAGAATTATAGGATAGAATGGGGAGTTCCAAATGGACCTACACATTTATGGCCAATTGATATTTGACAAAGATGACAATGCAGAAAGAATAATGTCTTCAAGACATAATGCTGAAATGAATAGAATAAAAATGTGAATCTCTAATCTTACTTCAAATTGTACAAAAAAAGCTACATAGAAGAGGACCTTATGTGGATGGGTCATCTATCTACACATAAATAAAAACTAAACAACTTCTTAGAGAAAACATGGCAAAACATCTTCATGACCTTTGGAAAATAATTTTTCAGTTTCTAATTGCGTGAAAAATAAAATTGACCGATGACCCAGCAATTCCATTCTTGTGTATTTACTGAAGAAAAAAACAGACGTTTGTTCACATAAAGACTTATACAAAAGATGCTCATAGTTATTTCTTTGAAAGCCAAAATTGGAAAGAAGCCAGGCATCATATTTCTTCAAAAGCCAAAATTGGAAGGAAGCCAGACATCAGTCAACAAATGAATGGATCACCGAATCTTGGTATATTCTTGTGATAGCTCTCAGCAATGTAAGAGTCCAAATTACTGATATACAAAAACAAACTAAACCAAAAAAACAGGGATGACTTTTTTTTTTAAACATTTAACTTTTTTTTTTTTTTTTTAAGATTTTTTTTTATTTTTTTTCAGACAGAGAGAAAGAGCACAGGAGCGAGCACAGGCAGACAGAGTGGCAGGCAGAGGCAGAGGGAGAAGCGGCTCCTGCTGAGCAAGGAGCCTGATGTGGGACTCTATCCCCGGACGCTGGGATCATGACCTGAGCCCAAGGCAGCCGCTTAACCAACTGAGCCACCCAGGTGTCCCAACAGGGATGACTTTTAAAAGCATTCTGCAAAGCGAAAAAAAAGCCAGACACAAGAGACTTTCTATTGTATAATTACATTTATATCATATTTTAGAATTAAATGGATGTATTTTTTGTATATAAATTAAATCTTGGTAAAGTGTGCTTAAATATTTAAAAACAGTTACTAGAGCACTGGAGTTAACTCTAGTGTAGAGCACTAGAGTTAAGTTTTACTTAAACTACCATTGCATGTTACTGTGTTCTTAAGTATTTTAGCTTTTGTTCTGTATTATTATGTTTACATATACTAACTAAATGAATTGTGGATAGACAAGCACAAGTAATAAACAAAAGCTCTGGAACTAGGATCACACTATCTATTAAGACGTAGGTTTTCATTTATGAGTATATTCTGGTTTTTAGAATCTATACTTCTGAGTATTATTCTAAATGTCAACATGAGGTTTCTGGAGATATTCTTACTTACTCATAGTAATCACCACACCAGTACCCTATTGCCCTGTGTACCCCCTGGTCACTTGATCAGAGGTGGATGTCATCTTATATATAACTGAGTCTACTGAGGTGAGGGGCCCACAGAAAATGAAGCTGGGTAATTACATACAAGAGAGAGAGCTGTTTTTTCTCTCCTGAGTAGGAGGTCTCTCACTCCCTAGAGCAAACAATTTCTCCTTGGAAATACAAAAAAGAAAGGTCCAGACCCTTTACTCTTTAAAATGTAAATAAATTCCTCCTCCAGGAACTGAAACCCTTTTCTTCAGTTTTACAACTCAAGAATAGTTTCAACAGTTCCACCTCTTATTTCTCCTGGAAATGTAGTCATATACCTTCAGGGCAGGTAAGTCTCCCTGCAGGTCTCCCTAGTTACAGTCATAATTTAGTTTAGAGGGTCAGCTTTTAACCCAGGTCCCAAATTTTAATAAAATTTGCTTAGAAAGCCCAACAGAACAGAAATGATATTTTTGCTACAGTTCAAAATCTATGATTCCTCTTTATTAAATATTTTCCCTAATAGTATTAATTCATGCATATTACTACATTACGTTGTATGAGACAAACTTATTACCTCTCCCATTTCATTGGACATTTAGTTTCCTTGCTTCTAATTGGTTGAAATTTTAAATAACACATAAGAATTGCAGATGATATCTATTTCAGATATTTCCCCAGAAAAAATTTACAGCAGTGGAATTGCAGGATTGTAAATTATTTCTTCAGGTTTAATTTCATTCAAGTGGGATTGTTTTGTCAAAAAAAATTAGATTATAAAGTACCTTCCAAAAAAGGGATGACAGTTTATTCCTACAAAAGAACAATATTAGAACCATAGACTGTTAATATCAACTTAATACATATTGCAATTCTTTTTATTTTTTTTTTCAATTTTGGCTTATTGAGTGCTTCAATCTGTAGACATTTTGAATTATATACTGTAAATTATACCGCTTTTGATCATTTATATCTTTCTCATTTATATTTTAAGGTTGTCATGAAAGAACAATCCAAATAAACTAAATGACATTTTCTTCTAGTTATCTTGAGTGTTTTTTATAATATATGATTACTTAACTACATTTGATAGTATCAAAAATAACAAAAATGCAGAATGGGGACCTAACAATAAAACTTTGTATTTATACCCAGATCCTGCTTAACTGCATTAATGACAATTACCCAAAATAGCTTTATGTTCATTGTTTTAAATGCAGTAAAAATTTAAACCATATTGTATACAGTAATTTTCATATAGTAATAACCTGTACTTCATTGTATGTGGTGATTTGAATAAATTAGGTAAATAATCTACAACATAATTTAAATTTAATAATTTAAATGCAGTAAAATTAGGTCACCTGGGTATTTCAGTCAGTTAAGCATCTGCCTTCGGCTCGGGTCATGACCCCAGGGTCCTGGGATCGAGTCCTGCACAGGGCTCTATGCTCTGTGGGGAACCTGCTTCTCCCTCTGCCTCTGCCTCTCTCTCTCTCTCCCTGTTCCTCATGAATAAATAAATAAAATCTTTAAAAAAAAATAAATGCATCAAAATTAAGTTAAAGATGGAGTGGCAGGAAAGCAAATGATCAGTTTCCTGATACAAGAAGAAGAGGAGAACCATCAAATCAAGAAATGAGCTTGCTGACAGTGGGTCTGGGTACCATGGCCCCAAGGGCTCTACATTTCTATAACAGGCTTCAACTCTTACTAATGTAAAAAAGGGAAATGACAAGAGGCCACAGATGTGGAAGGAATGTCAGGTAAATTCTCAATCTCTCTATTTTTTTTTAAACAATCATTTTTTTTTTAAGATTTTATTTATTTATTTGACAGAGATGACAAGTAGGCAGAGAGGCAGGCAGAGAGAGAGAGAGGGAGAAGCAGGCTCCCTGCTGAGCAGAGAGGCTGATGTGGGGCTCAATCCCAGGACCCCAAGATCATTACCTGAGCTGAAGGCAGAGGCTTAACCCACTGAGCCACCCAGGTGCCCCGATTTCTCAACCTCTTATCTGGAGCCCAGTACATGGAAGAAGAGCGGCATTTGATTGACAGAACATTCACAATAGAGATTTAACATGCCTGTGGAGGGAGACCATGCCCGTGCTGAGCAATGGGAGGTATCTTTACCAGGAAAGAGATTTCAGAGTGAGGTTTTGATTATGCAATGCACACTGTGTGTACAGAGAAGGAGACAAACCTCTGGGCATGGGAGATGAGAGGAAGCAAAGGATGACTCTATCATTGCTCTAGTATGTCAGGGGATTAATATTTGTTGTTCTATTTCTTAAAAAGTCATCTTTTGTATTACTTGGTGCTCAGGGAATATTTTGTCACATAAATAAATCTTCAAAGTTTAAATAAATCAATAGAAATCCTTCTATAGATAAGAGACTAAGAATGAGGGGGCAGGTGGAGAGAAAGAAAAACAATGAGGGAAGTGCTGTTAGGAAGAAAATGAATTAGGGGCACCTGGGTGGTTCAGTCAGTTAAGATGCCAGTTCTTGGTTTCAGCCCAGTTTCCGATCTCAGGGTCCTGAGATGAAGACTTTGCTTAGCAGGGAGTCTGTTTGAGACTCTGTCTCTCTCTTTCTGCCCTTGCATCCCTCGTGCTCTCTCTCTCAAATAAATAAATACACTTTCTTTATAAAAGAAAGAAAATGGATTAGGAGAAAGTGAAGTAGGCTCTGACTTCATTCTTGAGAAGGAGATGTGTGTCAAGATTGAACATTTCAACTGATAAAATGAATTTGCCATAAACGGCTATATGCATTTATTTTTCTTTAAGATTTTATTTATTTGACAGACAGAGATCACAAGTAGGCAGAGAGACAGGCAGAGAGAGAGAGAGAGGAGGAAACAGGCTCCCCGCTGAGCAGAGAGCCTGATGTGGGGCTCAATCCCAGGACCGTGGGATCATGACCTGAGCCAAAGGCAGAGGCTTTAACCCACTGAGCCACCCAGGTGCCCCTGGCTATATGCATTTAAACACTTTATTTTTGCTAAGGAAAAATCTGGCAAAAGAATATAGGGGAAAATACAGTTTTAAAAGCCTAGACCATTATTTCTTTCCCTTTTTTCCTTATTTTCTGTTCCTAACAAATGTATTACTTATAAGTTCTTAACTGTATGTGAAATCTTCAGTATGCTAGGATTGTCCTTCTATTCTCATTCTTTATACACATTTTGAATATGTATACATATATACATTTATAGAATTCTATAAACACTATATACATTTTGAATATATTTTGAATGAATATATATTCATATATATATTTATATATAGAGAGAGAGATACTGAGCGAGAGACAGCTTAATCATCACTCTGATCATGGCTCACATTATCTTTTTCAGCAACACTCCTTTTCCTCACTCACAGCATGAGGTTTTTGCTTATATTGAGTTGCTCTATCTCAGACACCAGCACGACTGCATGGGATGTTGGAAGGTCTCACTTCTCATCAGTAGGGAGTTCTGTTATATTGTTTCCCACTGTGCTTCACTGAGTCCTCAGTACTATTCTTCAAGCTCCTTGCTTGCGTCAATCTCCTTTCATCTTTCTGTGGTTTTATACTATTACCCATTCTTTCCCCACACTCAAACCAGCTCCACTATTTCAAGGGCATCTTTGATACCAGTGGATTGAGTAAGATAGAAAGCAATCTAGAGGTAGTCTTTCACTTTCTTTCTTTAGTAAGAAAATTAGTATAACTCTTTGATAAAGACTTTGAGATTTTGATATATGCCTCAAGCAAGTATAATGAGAGCATGTTGGTTCACAAACTATCCGCCCAACACAGAGGGAAAGGGAGACCAAGGAAAGAGGCAGCCATTCAAGATTGGTAGGTGACAGGTTAAACAAACAAGGGAACTTACTTATGAGGCTTGTCTTTCTTTTTCTTTTCTTTTTTGTATTTCTTTTCAGTGTTCCAGAATTCACTGTTTATGCACCACACCCATTGCTCCATGCAATACGTGCCCTCCGTAATACCCACGACCAGGCTCACCCCAACCCCCCACCCCTCCAAAACCCTCGGTTTGTTTCTCAGAGCCCACAATCTCTCATGGTTCCTCTCCCCCTCCAATTTCCCCCAACTCACTTCTCTCCATCTCCCCATGTCCTCTGTTTTATTCCTTATGCTCCACAAATAAGAGAAACCATATGATAATTGACTCTCTCTGCTTGATTTATTTCACTCAGCATAATCTCTTCCAGTCCCATCCATGTTTGATACAAAAGTTGGGTATTCATCCTTTCTGATGGAGGCATAATACTCCATAGTATATATGGACCATATCTTCTTTATCCATTCTACCATTGAAGGGCATCTTGGTTCTTTCAGAAGTTTGGCGACTGTGGCCATTACTGGTATGAACGTTGGGGTACATATGGCCCTTCTTTTCACTACATCTGTATTTTCATGGTAAATACCCAAGAGTGCAATTTCAGGGTCATAGGGAAGCTCTATTTTTAATTTCTTAAGGAATCTCCACACTGTTTTCCAAAGTGGCTGCAGCAACTTGCATTCCCACCAACAGTGTAAAAGGGTTCTCCTTTCCCCAAATCCTCTCCAGCACTTGTTGTTTACTGCCTTGTTAATTTTGGCCATTCTAACTGGTGTAAGGTGGTATCTCAATGTAGTTTTGATTTCAATCTCCTGATGGCTAATGATGATGAACATTTTTTCACGTGTCTGTTAGCCATTTGTATGTCTTCTTTGGAGAAGTGTCTGTTCAAGTCTTCTGTCCATTTCTTGACATGATTATCTGTTTTGTGTGTGTTCAGTTTGAGGAGTTCTTATAGATCTTAGATATCAGCCCTTTCTAGTGTCATTTGCGAAAATCTTCTCCCATTCCATGGGTTGACTGTTCTGTTGACTGTTTCCTTTGCTGTGCAGAAGTTTTTGATCTTGTTGAAGTCCCAAAAATTCATTTTCACTTTAATTTTCTTTGCCTTTGGAGATATATCTTGAAAGATGTTGCTGTGGCTGACGTCGAAGAGGTTACTGCCTATGTTCTCCTCTAGGATTTTGAGAGATTCCTGCCTCACGTTGAGGTCTTTTATCCATTTTGAGTTTATCTTTGTGTATGGTGTAAAAGAATGGTTGAGTTTCATTCTTCTACACATAGCTGTCCAATTTTCCCAGCACCATTTATTGAAGAGACTGTCTTTTTTCCACTGTATATTTTTTTTCCTGTTTTGTTGATTATTTGACCATAAAGTTGAGGGTCAATATCTGGGCTCTCTACTCTGTTCCACTGGTCTATGTGTCTGTTTTTGTGCCAGTACCATGCTGTCTTGGTAATCACAGCTTTGTAGTAAAGCTTAAAATCAGGCATCATCGTTTCCCCAGTTTTGTTTTTCTTTTTCAACATTTCCTTAGCAATTCGGGGACCCATCTGGTTCCATACAAATTTTAAGATTGTTTGTTCCAGCTCCTTGAAAAATGCTTGGTGGAATTTTCATCAGGATGGTATTGAAAGTATGGATTGCCCTAGGCAGTATAGACATTTTAACAATGATTATTCTTCCAATCCATGAACATGGAATGGTCTTTCATCTTTTTGTGTCTTCTTCAATTTCTTTCATGAGTGTTCCATAGTTCCTCAAGTACAGCTCCTTTACCTCTTTGGTTAGGTTTATTCCCAGGTATCTTATGGTTATTGGTGCTATAGTAAATGGAATTGATTCTCTAATTTCCTTTTCTGTATTTTCATTGTTAGTGTATAAGAAAGCAACTGATTTCTATACATTGATTTTGTATCTGGCCACATTACTGAATTGCTGTATGAGTCCTAGTAGTTTGGGGGTAGAGTCTTGGGTTTTCCATATAAAGTATCATGTCATCTGCAAAGAAAGGGAGTTTGACTTTGCCCGTTTGCATAACTTTTATATCTCTTTGTTGTCTGATTGCTATTGCTAGGACTTCTAGTACTATGTTGAACAAGAGTGGTGAGAGTGGGCATCCTTGTTGTGCTCCTGATCTCAAAGGGAAGGCTGTCAGCTTTTCCCTATTGAGGATGATATTTGTTGAGGCTTGTCTTGGGTAGCCACAAGATCTCTGCACCCACCCGCCATGATGTAAAGATTTATATAGAGTCTTAACTGGATTCAGTCACAGTGTACTACTACCCAGATGTGCCTCCTGATGGTGCATGGGAGAAGAATGAGGCACAAACAAGTCAGATGTAAGAGAATGGGAGCAGGGGGTGACAGTAGAGAAGACTGTCACCCCGAACAAGTTCTCAGTCTCATATTTATTAGAAAGTGGGTAACAATCAACTAAGCTGGAGTAGATGACACATTGGCCATGAGTCTTGTAGATACATAAGAAGCAAGGCAAAATATGTCTGGTCACATAGTACATGACCTAGAGTGAGAGAGCCAAATGAAAGGATTGCCTGACTAACTGCTGATGCTCTCTAGGGAAGGGGAGATCATGGAAAAATGAAGCAGGCAGCAGTCCATCCTGAGTGAGCTGGGCTTTCCCAGCTGCTCGGCTTCAAGGACTTATATCATCCTCTCCTCCAGAGACCTGTTGCCGGTACATGTTTTTCTTAAGGCTATATCTAAGCATGTTTGGCAACCAGTATAATTTCTCATAGATTATATTTTAAGCAGTACATTGTTCTGAGGGACGGTTACACAGATGGTCTCAATAATTGCTCTCTCAAGTCTGGTCCTTGAATCCGCTTCCACTGTGGGAGCAGTAGCGAGGGTACATCTCAAGCACAGGGGAGAAGGTGAGGTGCCTCCAACTGCAGAATCTGATTCCTGGGTCAACTGAGGCTCATGTCCTCTCTGTTACCTCCTCCAACAAAGCAACAGAAATTTGGTTTGTCATTTTATCCCTGACCATGTCCAGTTATATCAGTTTATTGGCTATTTTTGCTTTGCTTCTTCCTTAAATATTTTTAGGAAGTTATAATAGAAGATCAAAATAGGAAAAGAATAAAATTGAATTCTCCAGCTTTTTTTTTTAAGATTTTATTTATTTATTTCACAGACAGAGATCACAAGTAGGCAGAGAGGCAGGCAGAGAGGGAGAGGAGAGCAGGCTCTCTGCTGAGCAAAGAGCCCGATGTGGGGCTCGATCCCAGGACCCTGGGATCATGACCTGAGCTGAAGGCAGAGGCTTTAACCCACTGAGCCACCCAGGCGCCCCGAATTCTCTAGCTTTTTGATGCTAGACTTCTGTACTAACCTTACTTCAACTTTGGTTGCATGCTCTTGCTACTCTAGTTGGTCTCAATATTTGATCAGCCTGCTCATTATATATGTGATATGTGTATGAGTGAGAGAAATGATTGCCTTGATCAAGCAAATGATATTTCATTCATCACTCCCGTTCCTCATAGGATAAAATTTTTAAGATTCCAGGTACTCTGTATTCAGATAGCCTCTATTTGTATTAAATTAATAAGTGCATAATCTTGAATAGATAACTTAATGTCTTATTTTCTCAAATTTATCAAGTTTATAATTTCTTGAATTTACCAATAATAGCAATGATAATAGTAATAGCATCTATTCAATAAGATGAGAATTAGGGTAATAATTTACCTTAATCATTTAACTTAAAATGTGGCACATGGTAAGTGCTCAAGAAATGACACATTATTATATTTACTACATCATTTTTCTCTGCCTACAGTGTCACTATGTCCTTCTAAATTCTATCTTCCTCCCGACACCAATATCAGCTCTATACTTCCCCAATAAGCAAAGGTCTTAAAATAAAATTCTACATCCTACCTTTTATTTTTTTTATTTTTTTAATATTTTATTTGTTTATTTGACAGACAGAAATCACAAGTAGGCAGAGAGGCAGGCAGAGAGAGAGAGGATGAAGCAGACTCCCTGCTGAGCAGAGAGCCCCATGTGGGGCTTGATCCCAGAACCCTGAAATCATGACCTGAGCTGAAGGCAGAGGCTTAACCCACTGAGCCACCCAGGCACCCCTACATCCTACCTTTTAAACTCAGCATATTCCTCACAACTAATTTTGAGGTGGTTTTAACACATGTAACTATCTTGAAAATTCATCTATGACCTGCTAAGTTCCAAATTAAATTGTATAAAATCTTTAAAGTGTTTGGTAAGGAATTTTAATGAACACTTAAAGAGACACGGGATGAACCATAAGAGACTCTTAATCATAGAAAACAAACTGAGGGTTGCTGAAGGGAAGGGAGATGGAGGGATGGGGTAACTGGGTGATGGACATTAAGGAGAGCACATGATATAATGAGCACTGGGTATTATTAAGATTGATGAATCACTGACCTCTACCTCTGAAACTGATAATACATTTTATGTTAATTAGTTGAATTAAAATAAAATTGAAAAAAAAATAAAGACACTCTCCCCCCACAAAAGGGAAAAAAAAAGAAAAAAAATGTGGTACCACTGATTTAACCTTTAAGTCTGATAACAGAGCATGATGAGAGGGCAAGCCAGGAGGCTGACTTCTGCTCAGAGATAGGAGATTGTTGTGCTCCCATGCCTATGAAATGAAATTTCATAGGAGATTCACATGAAAAACTATGACATGAATTGCCTATCCTAAGATGTTTACGTAAAGATGAAACTCTCCCATTCCCTCCCATAAAACAAAACACAAAATATCAACAACAGGAAGAAAAAAAACACTTCAGGGGGCAAAGAAAACTACATGGCCTATCTGTTGGGTTGAGCTCTGAGTCTGTGCTGTTTTCCATGTTACCAGAGGGCAGGAGTCTTGAGTTACAGATAAAGTAATTTCTTCAGGATTTCAGAGCATATCTTCAGCATGAAAGCAACTTAAAAAACTACTAAGCATGGAATGTGGAAAGAGACAGAGATGGCAAAAGTAGAACTCAAGCTAAGATAAGCTTACCAAATGGAAAAAAGTAAATAGAAAAGAAAATAAAAATAGATAAAAGTAAATTAAAAAAAAATAAACAAACCCATCTTGAGAAGGATTGATTGCAGATGAAATGAAAATAATTGAATAATTTACAAAATGAGTATAAGCTTGCATGTGTAATATTTGCAAATATCAAGGAAGAAGCACTCTCCCCTTCCAAAATTATTTAAAAAAGAAAAGGAAAATACTAAAGGTTTTTATTCCTGACTGCCTGCTCTGTAGATTTCAAGCTGCCATATCAGATATAATGACAAGAGACTTAAAAACAGTCTTTTATCTCCCTTCTAGTGGTTCTGCTTTTCTGATTGAACATGAACTGACAGACAATTTTCTACTAAAAATGTTTTCAGAAAACTAAACCTTAATGGATATGTTCTGTGAATTGATTCTTAGTTATCTGGAGTTGTTTTTCTAATCTGATTATATGTTAAGGTGTTGACTTTGTTCTAGCACTAAAGGGGTATGCAATGGCAATATATTTATGGAGATAATCACATAGTAATAAACTGGCAAAATATTTTTCTTATCCCTGCAGTGTTGGGCTCTGGTGACGTCGAGTTCTTAATTATAGATCCAGGGTACTTCCACCACAGTGCACAAACAGTGGTTCCTTTCATGAAGTTGAGACTGCCGCATAAACACTTTGGGTGCCTAACACCAACAAACCAACTAGCAAAGAAGAGTGTTGCTGTACCGGTGGTTGATTTTGATAATTGAGGCCAAATTGGGGTTGACCATGCAGAAGGAGGAATGAGGAATACGTCTGGAAGGTAGGAAATCTTCTCCGGGTGTTCCTTGGTACTACCATGTCCTGTGATTGAAGTCACTGGAACAATAATCCCAGTGTCATTCATACCCCAGGGACTAAGGCTTTGGTCATCCCAGCTGGCAAAAACAAAACAAAACAAAACAAGACAACACCAAAAACACAACCAGCTGAGGTTCTCTCTAAAACCAATGACATATAGATTGGATAGGGGGAGAAGGTAACGACAGATACCAGCTGTAATTATGAGAAGAGCTGCAGAAACAAAACTACATAGTTGTCAGTAGTCCTTTCTTATTTTCATCTGAGTAGATTTGTTTGTGTACGTATGTGTTACAGCTTTTTTAAATGAACATTTAAGTAAAGCCTCGGGGTATTGGATGCTGAACCAAGGTTTAAGAAAAGAGCACAAGAGAAATTGAAATAGAGAAGTTTGTCCCTCATGGGTCCTAGAGGAAGTCCATGGCATATCTGAAGGGGCTGCAAGGGGAGATTGAGGAAAGGTGCAGGCAAAGCAAGTGATAGAACCTGGGTCAAATGCCTTTATTAGAGTCCATGAGTAGAGTGCTTTGGGATTCCCAGGCTATGGCCAGATTGGGCAATTGAAACAAACAAACAAAAAAAAAAGTGGGGTTTGGATAATCTCCATGGGCTCCTATCTAAGGGGCTTGGGAGGTGGAAGAGACTGTTTACCAGAAGGGATGTGACTTTGCAGGCTCCCACCTAGAGCATGTGCTTGTGTGATGGGCTAGTGTGAGGCCTCCATGGGTTGCCTGGCCAAAGAAAATGGAGACTGAAGCCTTAATAATATGGAGTAGCTTAGCTAAACTCCTGACATTATGCATGTACAAGCATTTCCCCTTTAACCTTCTCCTATCAATGACAACAAAGAATGTTAATGGTAGTTAACTTTATATCTCAGTATCTATGTTGTAAGCAGGGGAGTGAGACCCATGTAGAAAAACCATGAACATCAACTAAAGGGGGAAAATAGTTTTCATATCTTTTTGTGGGGATAAGAGCAAGCTTGTCTTCAGTTGCACATACAGCAGTTGTACCAGAGCTGGTGGAACATGGCTCCACTCGTGTTTTATTGAGAAGCTACGTATGGTTTGAGGAGTCCTGTTTGGATGCTTGGTTTATGAGTTGTACTACAGTGGCTTTGTGGTACATCCACATGACTCTGCTAAATTACCTTTCTGAAAATTTTCTTCCCAACATATTCTGGTTAGGCGAGGCCAGGAGAGATACACTGTGTGTGATCTGGAAGGTGAACATGAAGCAGGATCTGTGTCTTTTTCATAATCAGAAGGCAGTGAAGAAGCACCAGGTGCTATTTCAGCTCACACGTGTTGGAAGTTAATTTCTGGCTCACCTCATGGGCAAAGGACAACAGTTCCCCAGAAGCTATCGTACCTTCCCCAGCTGTGCCGTGAGATACAGGCTGAGGTCTGTGAGATAACAGGCTGAGGTCTGTGAGATACAGGCTGAGGTCTGTGAGATACAGGCTGAGGCTGGTTTGCCATGTTCCCTGCAGGACACCAACATCATGGCATTGGGAGGTGGTGAGAGACAACCCAATTAGTATCCACCTATTTGCTGTGTGTGGCGACGGATCCTTGCTCTCCTCCACTTTGAACTGGCTTCCTTTTTTGACTGCTTCCTCTTCATGCTTTAGTGGTCAGAATCAAATCAAAAGGCAAAAGACAGACTCTTTTCACTCATCTCCCACAGACTCGCACACGTTTCTATAACAAGTGCACAGGGAAGTCAGCTTCTCTGATTGAACCCTGAATCATGCACAGGTTTATCAGCGAGGGAACTTTATCATAAAACTTCTGTAATTTAAATGATTATTTGCTGCAGTATGAGCATATGTTTGGAACATAATAGAAATTTAGATATGGACTTGATCATGTAGAAATTTCACATGGGCTAAAAGCTGCATCTCAAATTTGTGGAGAAATGAGATGATCTAAAAATATGTCATGTGGAGCTAACTGGACAGTGATTTAGGAAAGAAGGTTGAGTTGGATGCATATGTCACACTGTATACAATGCTAACTACCAAATGGATCAGAAATCTAAACTCTGGAAAGGGAATTATGCAAATACTGAAAAAGGAGAGCATATAAGCACTAACTAGGTGATTTCTATCAGAATATTCCAGGAATAAGAAAAACCTCCCTATCTCTGGACTGAAAAATCCAGAATTTAAAGACTGTAAAATGAATTCAACTACATATTGCCTGTATGAATGTGAGTAATTATAATACCCTGTATGTAAAAAATGATTAATATGATTATGATTAAGATGCAGTATCTTATAAAAATAAAATATATTATTGCCTGTGCAATGTATATTGGCATATATTATGGCCAGAGAAGCAATAGAAAAATATCTTATTATTGTTATGATTGTCATTACTATTGGTAGCAGTAATAACAGCAGCATTAGCATTAGTAAGCACCAAGTACCAGTATTATATTATATTATTGAAGACTGAAGACAATTTTAATCTAAGGAGAATTAAGGATTGAGACCATGAATGCGTGCATGAAAAAAATATGGTTTAAAAAAATGACTGGGAAATATCCTAACATTTCTGGGTTGAAATATGACAGCATCTGAATAGTCTGGCTGGACTGTCAAATAAAATTCAAAAGATTTAAAAGAAACTGTGATAACATTTTGAAAGACACATTGAGTAGTTCTTATGAAAAGTTGTTCATTAAAGTCAATCTTAATAGAAAACCCAAAATTTAATAACATTATTAAAATTCTCTAGTAATAGCTCACATACTAATTAAAACACCAGAGATATAAAAATCAGTTTTGTATTTCACTCTCTCTACTGTTTAAAAGAAGCCAAGCATTGTTTTCCTCTTTTAATTACAAAAGTTTCATATGCCCATAAAAAAACAAGTTAATATGCTTTACTGCTTTTCTTTCTGGCCTAACGATATGCTTACAAATTTGAAATCATTGTACTTTCCTCAACAACCTTTAATGAAGATATATGGCTGCTAATCTCACATGCAACTGTCTTCCATATCATAAAATTGCATCACAAATGAATACATGAAAGTCTGTGATTAAAGATGCTTGTAGAACTGCAGTTTGCTTTTCCTAAACATACCCTTATTACAGGAAGAAGTAACCACACTTTATTTAATAAAATAACTTACAAATTAAGTAAAATGTAGTTGTGAAGACTCAAGAAATATGGGGAAATGGCACTTTGAATCAAGATCAAGGTCTGGGCAAACAAATATTCTGATAAAAGAAATAAAACCTAGACCTGGATTTGTGGTTCTTCTTCTTATTATTATTATTGCATTTGTGGTTATTTTAATTTCACTAAATCTGTTTTGGATTTTTATGCTTCATATTTTTAAAAAAGGAGCATATAATTTGCTAGGTTATGCACTATTATTAGTGCTCATTCTTTAGGGATGTAACCTCTACCAAATAGCAAACATTTTTGTGGGGAGCTGTGTATTAAACCATGATGAACAGGAATCCCTTACTTGAATGAAGGAATCGGTGTGACTCTTTTCACTCAGTAGAATATTACAGGCAATGTGGTAGAGGCTAAATCCAAATGATTTGGAGTCATAAGACATTGTTCAAGTGACAGCTGGAATGCCTTTATTACTTTTGAATATTTTGGAAAATGACTGAGGTTGAATCTCTTTTGAAAAAAATGACATATATAACTTTTGTATTTTGTACTATGACTAGATCAGATATATATGTCAAAAACGCAGTATAGATCATGAAACAACCATCAAATATGTCCTATTAGTAGTAGGATATGACTCCAAAAAGGTGTTAATTTTATCTTTAAATTCCCAGATCCTAGGCAGCACACTACACAGAGTAGGTACTTTTGACTTCAATTGTCATTAGAGTGTGGTTGAGTTTAAGCTAAACTCAAGATACAGTTTAAGCTAAAATAAATGTTTCTTTGCTGAATTTATTGTAAATGTGTGACATATATTGTTATATTTTTAATAGCCGTGAGCTGAATCTTAAAATTTGGTTCTGCTTCACGTGTGCCTTAGGTTCATGTTTATTTGTGATCAGAGTAGAAATCAATCTAAATGAAGGTCTGAAAACATGTTTTTCAGTTCTGTTCAAGGATGCCATGTTTATTATGTTCATTTAACTTCCAAGTTCTTGTTTGAAGTGATCTGGTTAACCATGGAAGTATTCTTTCCCGATTTTTTGAATACTACTACTTCAGGAAACACAGAAATACATCAGCATTCACATTTATGCCAACATTAACTCAATTTTGTACCACTACCGCCATATGAGCAAAGTACTTTGTTCTCCATTTTCCATTGAAAAAAATAAAAACACACAGAGAAGGTACAAACTGTCCTATATGGCCCACTAGTAATTAGTAGAGTTAGATTAGAACTAGAGTGCCTGTGCAAACAGATTCAAGTGATTAGAATCTACACGGCCACACCTTAGTAACTTTCATCTATAAGGAAGGTGGAGTTGAGTTGAGAAAAATATCGTAAACATTACTTTCTCAGTACACATACATGCGTGTGCAAACACACACACGCACACACACACACACCCTTCCTTAAACGAAATTGGAAGATACTGTAAACCATTCAGTTAGGCACACTGTCAACTGGCCATACAATATGGAGCCCATATGGCTCTCTCTTTGGCAACATAAATCAGGATGCTTCTGAATTCCACAAAGAATAGGCTAATAAGTAGGCTTTATTGCAGAAGAGAAGCACAATAGCCAAAAGTCAGCAAAAAAGAGCAGGTATGGGTGTTCCTAATTTGTCCTTCTTACTACCGAAAAGCACAGAAGTAGGATGACTTTTAAGATAAGCCCCAAGATTCCTGCCTTCTTGCGTTTACATGCTGTATATAATCCCCTCCCCTTGAGTCTGAGTGGAGTCTGTGATTATGATTATATGTTACTCCAAGGATTAGGTTCTATGTTATACGAATACATGGCAGGAATTCGGAGTGCAGTTAAGATCCTCACTAGCTGATTTTGAAGTAATCAAAAGGCAGTTTTGGGTGGACATGACCAAATTAGTGAGAGCCCTTTCAGGAGGGCATGGGCTCTTACTGGCCCTGAGGAAGCAAACAGCATGCTGTAAACTGCCTCTGTAAACTTCAGGAGTTGAGGCACAAGGCAATGAACTCTGCCAACAACTTGGAAGAGATGAGAAGTGAATTTTTTCCTGACCGAACCTCCAAATGAGAAGGCAGCCCAGTTGACATCTTGACAGGAGACTTGGAAGATCTTGAGGAGAAAGTACAGCTAAGCAATGCCCAGTCTTTTGACGAATGGAAATGATGATGTTATGTATGGGTTCTGAACCTGCGCAGTATAGAGAACTAACACAGGGAAGGTACGTTCAGGTCTTTGCTGGGCTGGAGTAGGTTTGAATTTCTGTACTGGTACCCTTTTCGCTTTATGCCTCCTGCTTTTAACAGGATAAGCCTTGTCTGTGGGAGAGGTACAGGCTGCTTCGCACTAGGTTGTGGGGAATCGGTGTACCAGCTGTTTATGATACTGACCCCGCAAATCCAGTTACCCTGCGCCTGAGGATGTTGTGTTATAACTCTATATATTGCCACTTTTTATATTTAATTTGTTTCATGATTGGCAAGAATCGTTAAATCTAAAAAGTGATATATCTAGTACATTCCCAAATATTTTCAGAGTCCTTAAAAGATTCTCATTTTACTATCTCTTTTCCAGATGCACATCTCATTCCCCACACAATCTGATTTACTTTTTCTATCCCATAATAAGCAGAAGCTATATGAATGAAGATTTATATATAATTATCCAAAGTAAGAAACAGAAGGCTTCCCTGATTTGTGTCTCCAGATGTTTTATGTCAGATGAAAACAATTATATAACGCCTTGCTAAATATAGTACACCCATGTGATTATCATCACTTCTCCTGGAAAATATTTCCTTCAGTGTTAAAAATATAAACAAACCAGGAAACTAAAACATCTATGAGTCATGATTTCCATGTATAAACCTTAAAGTAGGACTAGTAAGTCACCTATTTCATTTATATAACTTAAAAACAAATATATAACTTAAAAGCAAATTTATCTAACTTAACATTACTCGTAAATATAATTTATACATGTTATTGCAACTTAAATTATTTTATCTTACTTCATGTCTATGTTTCAAAGTTTTTTAAGATTTATGCTTTTTAAAATATTTTTCTAATGTTCTCCCTATAGAGCCTAGATACCTTTTAATATATTTTTTATCATGTCTAATGTGACTGTGTAAGCATTTTCTTTGGTTGGTTATTTTAGGACACATAAAATCTGTATTATATTGTCTCTTCTAAGTTAACAATCTATAGATTTTAAGGAAACAGCAATTATGCACTTATAATTTTAAGGAAATACAGAAAATGATGAATTAATTGATGAAAATATTTAGTTATTTCCCTGACTCATGTTAACATGAGTTACTGGTTACCAATACTTGCAGAATTGGCAATTTTTGAGCTCAGGGACCCTCTCCTCTCAGAGTGATGCCCTTGTCCTGTAAGCCATGAGCTGGTCAGGAACAGTTCTCTCTGTTGGAGGCTTGCTTCTCTGGGTATGTAATTTCCACGCTGCAAGTGAGCTGCAGGGAAGGTGATTGGGTTCTCTTGTTTTCTTCAACTACTGTGTATAGAGGTTTTATCCTATGAGTGAGGGCTGCACAGAGGAAGGGAATCCCTGAAACAGTGAGTTGGAAGATGAGAAATGCTGTGCCTTGCCTTCCCTGGGGAGAAACTGCCGCCCTAGACTGGAATCTAGGGAAGGGATTCTTGGTCACCCATTCAGAATGTAGTTGCCATCTTGTTGTTGGGAGTGGGGGACATGACCCAACTGTCATAGACTCAGTTTTATGACTTAGTAGGTTTTTTCAATATATGCTTCTTCACTTGTTGCATGTCCTTTGGCCAATTTACAGAGATTTTAAATGGTTCCTTAGCTCATTTATTTATTTATTATTTTTTTTTTCTAATTTTCACCTCTTATTATTATAAGAGGGAAGGGAAGGGGTCCACAGAGTTCCCCAAGCCATGATTCCAGAAGTCATCTGTCCCAAAGACATTTTGAAAATAAGTAAGCTTGAAAAGTGAGGTAAAATCAAGGAGAGAGGAAACACACTGTTGGCAGAGTAAGGAGCTTAAGGAAAGCTTCAAATGGCATTGAAAATACAGGACACATTCAAGGAATAATAAATACTCCAGCTTTGTAGAAATGTTAGAAATATAGGAAAGTATTGAAAGAAGAAATGGGAAAGACTGTTGGAATCATAGTTTCTGCTGAAGAATATAGAGGGATAGAGATTTAATTTCGTAGACAATATCATAGGATCAACCACTTTAACATAGTAGATTAACCTTTTGACAGGCAAGATATTGATAGCTCCCTTAAAAGAGAGAGGAATCGGGGTGCCTGGGTGGCTCAGTGGGTTAAAGCCTCTGCCTTCTGCTCTGGTCATGATCCCAGGGTCCTAGGATCGAGCCCCACACCGGGGGGGGGGAGGGGGGGTCTCTGCTCAGCAGGGGGTCTGCTTCCTCCTCTCTATGCCTGCCTCTCTGCCTACCTGTGATCTCTGTCTGTCAAATAAGTAAGTAAAATCTTAAAAAAAAAGAGAGAGAGGAATGGATAAACACTTTATTATATATTATATTATATTATATTATATTATATTATATTATATATAACATTTGTATATAATATATAATATTATATATAAATATATAACTATAAATATTATATTATATATAAATATTAAAAATATACACATATATGTTTATATATGCTTCTGAATTCTATGCCTATACAATGGTTATAAGGAACCACCTTAAAAGTAGGTTGACAATGTCAGTGTTATTTAAAGCTTGACAAGAAGAGGGTTTATGAAACTAAATCTCAAAGACAGCTCATTGTCATGATGTGAGTTGAGTTTCCTAGTGAACAATATTCTTCTTAAAGATTGTTTTTCTCATTCATGGGTCTCATTCAACACATATGAGTATCGTGTGTGGTGGTGGTGGGGTCAGAGGGTAGAAGTACCACTCTGGGTGTCCATATGATCCAGGAGGAGAAAACCCACTTCTCCACTCACTAGTCTATTCAACTCAGTGCCTTTTATTCTCATTAGGGAAGCCTCTAAGGAATTAAAGTTCAAATGGGACTATAAGAGTAGATGTCTATCTTACCCCATAGCCTCTGAGTCTGTTATATTAAATGAAGAACTGTAGAGCATACATGGCCAGTCTTCAGAAAATAAAAGAATGAAACATTCTCATGAATAATTTTTTCCACAGACAATATCATTAACCATTAGACAAAACTGAATACATGCAACACATAGTTAAATTTTAACACTGCGATTGACAGTGTTCCACCTTTTCTCAGAAATAATTATTTAATCTGTTCACACCCTTTTGACATGGCCCTCTTCTGTGAGTAGTGATGACATTTCCCCTGACAAAGACTTAATGACTTCACACGAGAACATAAGAAAAGTGGACAAATAAAATGCCAGATTGTTTCTGTACTGTCACTGTTTTCTTTCCTTAATGTGGTTGCTGACAGCCACAATTGAAAACATGCTGAGTTTCCTCAGCACCTGATGCTCACTAGGTACTGCATGTCAGAAGCAGAGATCCTGTGACAGGTGAGGAGATCATGGCGAGGGAAATAGAAGTGTACAAAAACATCAGAGGCCAAGGCCACTTGTCCATTGCTGGGAAAATTGAGAAAACAGTACCCAGGATCATTCCTCTCCCCTCTGAAGTACAAGCATGTTCTAAGAAGCTCTCTGAACAGCTGCTACATCATGTAGGAGGAAAGCACTTTTCGAAGCACAAGAAGATTCAGATTTCTAATAGAAGGAAGTACCGAGGAGTTACTTCATTGTAAATTGACTGCAAAAAAATAAATGGCCATAGGGAGATCATTGCAGAACATGAGTGATCCTGGATATGTGTTAGCCAGGGGAAAGCTTTATAGTGCAAGAATGAATCTAGGTGTATAAAGACATGAAGTAGATACAATGATCTTTCATTGCTGTTTACTTGGACTACACATGAAGTCATATGGTAGTTTTGTTTATTTAAAAACAACAATTAAACAGTGCTCGCTTCAGCAGTACATATACTAAAATTGGAATGATATAGAGAAGATTAACGAACATGGCCCCTGCACAAGGATAGCATGCAAATTCGTGAAGTGTTCCATATTTTTATAGTATAATGTTAAGTGGAATAGGTCAGTCAGAGAAAAGCAAATACCATATGATTTCACTCATATGGAATTTAAGAAACACAATAAATGAGCAAGGGGGAGGAAAAGAGAGAGAAAGACAAACCAAAAAATAGACTCTTAACTATAGAGTACAAATTGGTGGTTATCAGAGGGGAGGTGGGGGGGCTGAAGGAGGTGATGGGGATTAAAGAGGACACTTATAATGAGCACTAAGTAATATACAGAATCATTGAATCACTATATTGTGCACCTGAACCTAATGTAACATTATGTGTTAATTATACTGAAATTAAAATTGAAAACTTCAAAAAATTAGTATTTTTGGAAAAATTTTTGTGGTAAATGTTTTCTTGAGTTTTGATTAAAGACATATAGTAAAATAAAATACGCTTGGTAAGGGTAGTGGGATCTGATTACATGGTTGCAAACTGGGGAGGTGAAAAGTCTTGGTAGGATAAACAATAAGAAAGCTAACATGCATTATCAGGTCTAGACTGACATATGGTGTACCAGGTATAAACATACCTTCAAACAAAGTGATAAAATGAAGATAGGAAAGGGCAGAACTTGGAAGAATGTAACACAAACTAAAATGAAAAATATTTCACCAATACCATGTTTCTGAATTTACTTAAGATAGAAGATGCGATTGTTTTGTTTTGGTTATGGAAAACAAGAACCTGAGATCACAGATAGTGAGATTGGAAATATCCTTCAATAATCAGATTTGTTCATCTAGATCATTTACTGTATTTAGGCTGATTTAAAACATGAAAAATCTAAATAATGATTATATATGTATCTATAACATGCATAATCTATGTGTACAGTATGTATATCCATTTATGAAAAATATATGCATATGTAATTTTAAGTAAATACATTCTTAGGGGGCATGTGATCAATTTTATTTTATTTTTATTCAATTAATTTATTTTAATTTTATTTTAATAGAACATGATCAAATATTATTTGAAGATCAATGTTGCACAAATTATTTAGAAAATATACAAGGATGGTGATGTTTTTAAAATTATCCAATATCTACAAATGACTTTCAGTGTTCTTCACTTGAAAAGGGTAATTTGGAACATTATGGATAAATACCCTCTCTCCTGACTCTTTCCTAAAGCTTTGGAGACACATTTCTTTCCTTTGGTGTGTGGGAAGATATATGGTATTGCCCAAGTAAACTCTTGGATCTTTTTAAAAATTTAGTAATTTTATTTTTTTGCTTTCTGGAATGTTTCTGTCTTTACTTGGAAAAAAAAGCAATCCAACATATTTTTAACTGTTTCTATTTAACATTTTTTGTCAAAGATGATGACTACTCTCAACTTCCAAAATGTTCTGTAACACAAAATATGAAAATGTAATTTTTGATTAGTGTTTATGGACAGTTTATGTTTTTCCTTATATAGTAGGAACAAATGCCTACTGATCAAAGGAAAATTTCTAATAATAGCCAACATTTATTTAGAGGTCATTATAAGACAGACATTGTATTAGGTTCTTTGTAAATATTATCTTTGTTCTTTGTAAATATTATACCTAATTCTCAAATGATAAAATCTTGATTTATTAACTGATTATTAAAATTCACATAATCAATTAAATTAATACCCACATTTTATGTCCCTGAAAGCCAGTACTGTTTCTTTTCCTCCAGCTTTATTGAGATATAATTGACATATAATATTGTGTAAATTTAAGGTGTCCAATGTGTTGACTTGATATACTTATATAATGTGGAATGATGATCACCATAGAACTGATTAACACATCTATCATGTCACATTTATCCTTTCTTTTTTGTAGTAAGAACGTTTAAGATCTACTCTTTAAGCAACTTTCAAGTATATAATACAGTTTTGTTAATTATAAACACCAGGTTATACATCAGATCTCAAGACCTTATTCATCTTATAACTGGAAGATTGTACTCTTTGATCAACAATTTACCCATTCCCTTCACTTTCCACCTTCTGGAAACCACCATTCTACTCTCTGTGTCCATGAATTTGGCTTTTTTTTTTTTTAATTATACATACACATGAGATCATACAGTGTTTGTCTGCCTTATTTAATTTAGTATAATGCCCTTAAGGTTTATCCATCTTGCTACAAATGGCAGGATTTCCTTCTTTCTTCTGACTAAATAAATCCCATTGTAGATATATACCATAATTTCTTTGTCTATTTATCTGTAGACAGGTTGTTTCCCTGTCTTAGCCATTGTGATTAATACTGCAATGAATGTGGGAGTACGGATATCTCTTCAAGATCCTGATTTCACTTCCTCATATGAGGAAGTGGAAATGCAGCGTGGGGGGTGGGGGTTAAGGTGGTAGGAAAAGGAAAAATGAAACAAGATGGGATCGGGAGGGAGACAAACCAAAAGAGACTCTTAATGTCATAAAACAAACTGAAGGGGGTGGGGAGAAGAGGGGTTGGGAGAGGGGGGTGGGGTTACATTATATGTTTAAATAAAGCTTAAATTAAAAAAAAAAAAAAGATCCTGATTTCACTTCATTTGGATATATACCCAGAATTGAGATTGCTGGATCCTGGTGGTCCTATTTTTAATTTTTTTGAGGGACATCCATACTATTTTTCATACTGGCTGTACCAATTCACATTCCCATCAACAGTGCACAAGGCTTTCCTTTGGCCACACCCTTGCCAACAATCATTGCTTGTCTTTTTGATAGTAGTCATCCTAACTCGTATGAGATAATATCTCATCATGGTTTTGATTTGCATTTCCCTTATGATTAGTAATGTTTAATACTTTTTCATGAATCTGTTAGCTGTTTGGGCATTTTTTCTTTTAAAATGTCTATTCCATTCCTCTGCCCATTTTGAAATCAAAATTTTTTTACCATTGAATTGGATGAATTCCTTGTATATTTTGAATATATTGCTTTATTAGGTATACCATACACTTTCTATTAATATTATTAGATGGCTAGTATTAAATTGTTATATCTACCGTCTATTCCACTACACAAATATTTTCTCTCTTCCTTTCATCTTTTCCTTTCATTCACTCTCCCAACTTCCATCTCTTTTTTCCAATAAATACTCATAAAGCATCTATTTCCACACATTCCAATAAGTAACTTCTGGCTACATATGTCTCTTAAGCCCTTGAAGTGTGGTTAGTCTAAATAATTAGGTGTTACAAATGTAATATACACACTGCAGTACAATGACTTAATATGAAAAATATAATGTGAAATATAACAATAACATATTTTAAAATACTAAAAGCCAAATGCCCCAAGTCAATGTTTTTCAGGTATGTAATTATTGTTTTGCTCCCTGTTTCCTTTCCTTCCTCTGTTCCTTGCAATTTAAAAAAAAATAGAATTGTAAGGTAGTTGAAAGAAATTATACAAAGAGATACTATATACCCTTATACAGATTCCCATAATAGCAACATCTTAATAAAGTCTGCTAAAATATTGTAATCAGGATATTGACTTGGACACGGTGAAGATACTGTATCACCACAATGATTTTCTTTTATAACCATGTCTACTTCCTTTCCCACACTCTCCTGCTTCACTCCTGACAACTACTGGTTTGTCCTGTATTTCTGTAATTTGTTATTTCAAAAGCATCATGTAAGTGGCATTATACAATATGTAACCTTTTTGCAATTTTTTTTTCACTCAGTGTAATCCTCTGGTGATTCTGCAAGGTTATTGTATGCATCAATAGCTCATTCCTCTTATTATTAAATAGTATTCCATGCTATGGATATACCAATTCATCTAGCTACTCACTCGTTACAGTACATCTGAATTATCTCCAAGTTTTACTGTTTTGTAAAAATGCTATAAATATTCGTGAGTAGGTTTTGTGTGAACATATCCATTTCTCTAAGATAAATGTCCAGGAATACAATTGCTGTGCTATATGATAAGTTCATGTTTAGTTTAATAAACAGACAAAGAAACAAACAAACCCCACCTAACTCTTTTGGGGAAGGATTGTATCATTTTACATTCCAAACAGCAAGAGAATGAGTTATCTAGTTTCCCCACATCCTCAACAACAATAAGAGTTGTAATTATTTTTGTTTTCCTTCTGCCATACAGATAGGTGTGTAGTGCTATTTCATTGTAGTCCTAATTTTCATTTCCCAAATGGTTAATGATAGATAACATCTTTTCCTACACTAATTTGCCATCTGTTTATCCTCTTTGGTAAAATGTTTGTCTTTTGGTCATATTTAAATTGAATTGATTTTTGCTATTGGGTGTTGATGATTCTTTATATATTCTAGATACAAGTTTTTTGCTAGATACGTGGTTTGCAAATATTTTCTCCCACTCTGCAGCTTGTCTTTTCATCCTCCTAACAGCATCTTTTGAAGACCAAAAATGTTAAATTTTGATGCAGTCCAAGTGGTCAAATTTTCCTTTAGTGGATAGTGTTTTTGTGTTGGGTCTGAGTTTTTCCTTACCCCTAGATTTTCTCCTATATTGATATTTAAAACTTCAATAATTTTACATTTTTATCTAAGTCCATGATCCATTTTGAGTTAATTTTTTTTTTTTAAAGGTGTGAGACTTAGCTTTAGGTCCAGGTTGATCAATTGATTTTTGGCTCTAGACAAGTTGGTACCTATTGCTATGTCTTTTTGTTAGATTGGCCCTTTTTATCATTATAGTGTTTCTCTTGGTCTCTGGTAATTTTATTTGTTCTGAAATCTACTTCACTGGTATAATATAGCCATTTCTACTTAATTATTATTTTTATGATGTAACTTTTTCATGCTTTTGCTTTTAAGCTGCCTCTATCAGTATATTTGAAGCAAGTTTCTTGTAGGCAGCATATGGTTGGGTTATGATTTCTAATCCTTTTTGCCAATTTCTGTCTTTTAATTATTGTATGTAGACCATCTGCATTTAATGATCTGTTAATGCTTTCATCTACCATTTTATTTCTCTGTTTTCTGTTAAATCATTTTATATATGTATATGTGTATATACACACATATACACATATATACATATATGTGTGTGTGTATATATATATATATATATATATATATATATATATATTCATTCCCTTGCCTTATTGTGGCTTGCCCATACATTTTTGAGATTCTATTTTTTACTTATCTAGTGATTTTTGTGGTTGTTCTAGGTATACCCTAGACACACAACTTTTCTACTGGTATTGTCATTTTAACAGTCTGAGTAAAGTATAGAAATGTTACCAGACTTTGCATCTCTTTTCTCGTCTTCCCACTTTTAGAATATAATTGTTTAAATATTTCTTATACATATATTTAGAACTGCATCACACAGTGTTGCAATTTTACTTCAGCTGTCAAACAAAATTTAGAAGGCAAAAAATGTGAATTCTCTTGTGCTTAACTATAGTTTTGCTTACCATGTTCTTTCTTCCATTTTCACATTCCAATGTGCCTTTAAGAAAAGAAACATTTCCTTTCTTATTAGAGAACGTCTTCCTTTGGTCATTCTTTCAGGGTAGACAACAGATATATTGATGTCCCCTTCATTTCTGGAGTATATTTTTGCTGAGTATAAGATTCTGAGTGAATAGTACTTATTCTTCAGTCCTAAAAAAAAAGTTCTGCTCTTATTCTTTTTAGCCTTCTTAATTTTTGATGAGAAATCTGCTGCCATCAAATTTTGTTTTTCTTGTAGATAGGTGTAAATTTTTTATGTTGTTTTCCAGATTGTTTTTCATTTATCTTCAGATTAGAATATTTGACTAAAATGTGTCTTGATGTTTAGTTTCTTTTTTTTTTAAGATTTTTATTTATTTATTTATTTATTTGACAGACAGCAATCACAAGTAGGCAGAGAGGCAGGCAGAGAGAGAAGAGGAAGCAGGCTCCCTGATGAGCAGAGAGCCCGATGTGGGTCTCAATCCCAGGACCCTGAAATCATGACCTGAGTGGAAGGCAGAGCCTTAACCCACTGAGCCACCCAGGTGTCCCTGATGTTTAGTTTCTTGAATCTATAGGTTTAAATCATTTTCAAATTTGGGGAGTTTTAAGACATCATTTCTTCGAGTACTTTTAAAATTTGCCTTTTTTCACCTTTCTTCCTGGGACTCCAGTAACATGAATGCTAGGCCTTTTGTTATATTCTCAGAGGTCCCTAAGGCTTTATTCACTTATTTTCATTCTCCTTGTACCCTGTTGCTCAGATTGGGTAAGTTCTCTTCCTTTATTTGCCCATTCATCAAATCTTTCCTGTGTTCCCACCAGTATCCTGTTTATTCCATTTATGAAGGGTTTTAAATTTTATTGTCAAAATTGTTTTGGTAATTGTATTTTTCAGTTTGAAACTTTCTGTTTAGTACTTCTTTTTTTTTTTTTTTTAAGATTTTATTTATTTATTTATTTGACAGATAGAGATCACAAGTAGGCAGAGAGGCAAGTAGAGAGAGAGGGGAGAAAGCAGGCTCCCCGAGGAGCAGAGAGCCCGACGTGGGGCTCGATCCCAAGACCGTGGGATCATGACCTGAGCTGAAGGCAGAGGCTTTAACCCATTGAGCCACCCAGGTGCCCCGAATTGAAACATTTTTATCATGACAGCTTTAATTCTAACAGCTCTGTTATCTCAGGTTTTGAATCTACTAATTGTCATTTTTCACTGGGTTTAAGATCTCCCTGGTTTTTGGTATGACAAGTGGAGTACAGAGGCACCTCATTATTGTTGGGGGGGGGGTGAGTTGGGCTACTCTTGTGTTTGCTGCGACACTGTGGAAGACCAGTATCTTTTAGCAGCCATTGTAGATGATCATCCTGACTCCTGCTTGGCCTTCTCAACACCAGTATAACAGAAGTGTTGGAGTACCTCATTACAGCTTTGCAAGAGGGGATCCAGAGGCTTCCCACTTGCTATTTGCTGACAAAGGTAGGAGTAAGACCACACATCTTTCTATGGCATTTGGCTGGAATGAACTTTTCTTGCCTCACAGTTTTTTGTCTTGTTAAGCTTCTTTTTTCCTGGTCTTTTGGCTAGAGAGAGCAGGCTTTTGTTGGGGTTTTTTGTTGTTGTTTGTTTGTCTATTCTTTTTTCTCTTTGTCTGTATCCATTGATGTCACTGGGCTGCTGGCTCCTTCATATCCAAGTCTAAGATACATGAGGCAAAAAGAAAACACACTGAGTTATACTTTGGGCTCCAAGTTCTTTAGTGTTTTCTCTCTCTGTCAAAGTTTTCTTATATTTGTTTAATATACAATGTTCAGGGATTGTAGTTGTACTTAGGAAAAATAACAGGGAAAAACATGTTTATTTCACTTTTGTGAAGATAGACTTCTCAATGTAGCAAATTTTTAAGGTCTTTTTTTAAAATTTTATTTATTTATTTGACAGACAGAGAGAGAGAGAGAGAGAGCGAGCATACATGCACACACTGAAATCATGACCTGAGCTGAAGGCAGACACTTAACTGACTCAGCCACCCAGGTGCCCCACATTTTTAAGGTATTGAGTTAGGCAGTGGACATAACATTCAGCATATTGTATTCCCTGTTAAAATATTTGGCTTTGGGGGCACCTGGGTGGCTCAGGGGGTTAAGCCTCTGCCTTTGGCTCGGGTCGTGATCTCAAGGTCCTGGGATCGAGCCCTGCATCCGGCTCTCTGCTCAGCAGGGAGCCTGCTTCCCCTTCTGTCTCTGCCTGCCTCTCTGCCTACTTGTGATCTCTGTCTCTGTCAAATAAATAAATAAATAAATATCTTAATTTTTTTTTTAAATAGACTATTTGGATTTTATTATGAGTAAAATTAGAGATGTGCAGAAATATTCCCATGACACAATCTTGAATAATGTGATATACAATGGAGCCACTTATTGAAATGAACTTGAAGAAGCATTAAGTATGTAGGAGAATCAAATGTTTCATATTGGAAATTAATATAATCTATGACTCACTTATAGATCTGATGTTTAGAGAGAAGTTTATTTGGATTTAAAATATTTATTTTTGGAGGAGGAGTCAAGATGGCGGAGAAGTAGGAGGCTGAGACGACATCAGCCAGCAGGAGATCAGCAAGATAGCCTATCAAACCATTCCGAACACCTACAAATCCAACAGGAGATCGAAGAGAAGAAAAACAACAATTCTAGGAACAGAAAATCGACCACTTTCTGAAAGGTAGGACCAGCGGAGAAGTGAATCCAACGCGACGGGAAGATAGACCCCAGGGGGAGGGGCCGGCTCCCGGCAAGCGGCGGAGCACAAAATCAGAACTTTTAAAAGTCGGCTCCACGGAGGGACATCGCTCCAGAGGCTAAACTGGGGTGAAGACCTCGTGGGGACAGCGTGGACTCAGGTCCCACGGGGTCACAGAAGGATCGGGGGTGTCTGAGTGTCGCAGAGCTCACAGGTATTAGAGCGGGGAAGTCGGCTGCGGAAACAGAGCTGAGATTTCCTAGTGGTCTGTGACACGGACCGGTGCTCTGTGGCACTGGCCGGTGCTCTGTGCGAGGCGTCCCCACAAGATCCCGGGAGACTCCGACCCGGGAGAGCTCAGGGATCTACGGGGTCCGGAGACTCCAGGTGGGACTCTGCCAGAGACAGAGACGCTTGATCACAGGCTGGGTGAGCTCGGAGCACTCCCAGAAGCCAGTGAGACGGGACTGCTTAGGCACGATTTTCTCTGAGCGCAGTCTGCAGGCGCGCGCGGTCTGCGGGTGCGCGCAGTGTCGGCGGGCCCGCGGGGTCTGCTGGCCTGCGGTGTCTGCTGGCGTGCGGTGTCTGCGAGCGGACGCGCACGCGCACTCTCCGGCGCAAACGTGGGCGAGGGAGACTGGAGAGATTAAACGCTTTTCGCTGGCCGGCGGTGTCTGCTGGCGCGCAGTGTCTGCGGGCCGGCGCGCGCGCACTCTCCAGCGCAAACGTGGGCGAGGGAGTCTGGAGGGATTAAACGCTTTTCGCGGGCTGGCGGTGTCTGCTGGCGCGCAGTGTCTGCGGGCCGACACGCGCGCGCACTCTCCGGCACAAACGTGGGCTAGGGAGTCTGGAGGGATTAAACGCTTTTCCCTGAAGGCGCGCTGAAGACTGGGGCCCCTAGCCCTCGGCTCCTCTGAACCGGAGATTGGGAGGCCGCCATTGTCATTCCCGTCCTCCAGAACTCTACAGAAAGCGCGTTAAGGGAACAAAAGCTCCTGAAAGCAAACCTGAGAGGATTACTTAGCCCGGCCCCTGGTAAGGGCGGTGCAACTCCGCCTCGGGCTAAGACACCTGAGAATCACTACAACAGGCCCCTCCCCCAGAAGACCAAAGAATTACAGCCAAGACCAAGTTCACTTAACAAGGAGAACAGCGGATTCCTATCTGGACAAAATGACAAGGCGGAAAAACTCACCACAGAAAAAAGAGCAGGAGACAGGACCGAAGGCTAGGGACATAATCAATACAGACATTGGTAATATGTCAGATCTGGAATTCAGGATGACGATTCTCAAGGTTCTAGCCGGGCTCGAAAAAGGCATGGAAGATATTAGAGAAACCCTGTCAGGAGAAATAAAAGCCCTTTCTGGAGAAATAAAAGAACTAAAGTCTAATCAAGTTGAAATAAAAAAAGCTATTAATGAGGTGCAATCAAAAATGGAGGCTCTTACTGCTAGGATAAATGAGGCAGAAGACAGAATTAGTGATATAGAAGACCAAATGGCAGGGAATAATGAAGCAGACCAAAAGAGAGACAATCAACTACTGGACCACGAGGGGAGAATTCGAGAGATAAGTGATGCCATAAGACGAAACAACATTAGAATAATTGGGATTCCAGAAGAAGAAGAAAGAGAAATAGGAGCAGAAGGTATACTGGAGAGGATTATTGTAGAGAATTTCCCTAATATAGCAAGGGGAACAAGCATCAAAATCCAGGAGGCCCAGAGAACACCTCTCAAAATCAATAGGAATCGACCCACACCCCGCCACCTAATAGTAAAATTTACAAGTCTTAGCGACAAAGAGAAAATCCTGAAAGCAGCACGGGACAAGAAGTCTGTAACGTACAATGGTAAAAATATTAGATTGGCAGGAGACTTATCCACAGAGACCTGGCAGGCCAGAAAGAACTGGCATGATATATTCAGAGCACTAAACGAGAAAAACATGCAGCCAAGAATACTTTATCCAGCTAGGTTATCATTGAAAATAGAAGGAGAGAT